>CABFPE010000504.1:196491-213216 GCA_900660155.1 Hofstenia miamia
ATATATATATATATATATATGATACGGGAAATAAAGCATATATATATATATATATATATATATATATTCAATGTAAATATAATGCTACAAAAAATAGTTTTTTATATAAAATTAATAAAATTATATTTGCACTATTCTTAAAGCTTTGAAATAGGGAAAAATGAAAGTATTCCAAATAGCATAATAAAATAATATATATATTTGAATAAAACATGCTTACAATAATTGTTCAAATAATTTTTACCTGTACACCAAGAACTTTATCATTATCAATGTCGTACAGATTAAAGATCCATACAAGACGCTCTTCAGTTGATCCTCGAATAATAATTGACATAGTTTGTAGGAAGACCTGAAAAGATTAAATTATGTGAACAAATTAAGCCAATAAACCTCAAATGTTACATTTCCAAAGGAGTCCTTTTGAAAAGTATTGAATATGAAATGGGCGTATTGACTTGTATCTAAATAATATATGAAATTATATAACTCAGTTCTGAAAGTAGAAAAGGAAAAGATGTTTATAATCTATGAATTAGAATTAATTTAGTAGATTGGGTGAGCGTTAAGTTTATGATCAGGGTTCGGCTTACACATACAGCTAAAAAACACATTGTTTCGATCACAATAAATTGAAATAACAAACTTTGTTTTAATAAAAATTATGTATATTTATATATATATATATATAGTTATGTATATAATTATATGAATATATATATATATATATATATATGTATATATTTTATGAAAAAACAACGAAAATTTTAATTGAGAGTACTTTCGGTACTTACTGTACCATCGTCAGTTTAAAAACAAAAATTATTTGGTGGTAAAATTATAAATTTACAAATCATTAATTAAATTAAACTAAAATAAGTGAAGAGTTTGATGACACTTTGTATTGAAATTAGGTTTCTCTTCCTTAATATATATTGATTCTGCGATCTTGATGCATTTGTGTTTCATTAAAATATTAAAGTCAGATGTTGATTTGTTGATGCTTTATGTATTTTTGAATTGTAAGTGTCCATAGAGATGTTCTTGAATTATATATATATATATATAACCATACATGTTCATCTTAAAATATTTATTTATAAGATTATGTCACTAATTTTTCAAACTCCATTGATTAATAAAATTTGAAAAAGAAATGAATATTCAGTGATAAGTACATATTCGGAAAGTGTGTTAGAAAATACTTGCAATTGGATCCACCATATTTAAAAATTAAAAAATTTATGTTGATATAGTGCTTAAAATCATTTATAGAGATAAATTTGAGTTCAGTGTGAAACATCTAAAAGAACCACAAAAAAATTTTGAGTATTTTCTAATCGCCTCGAAATATACTTCAGTGCGTTGACTAGAATAATCTTATGCATTACATAACCTGGAAACATTATGCAATAATCCAAAGACTATTAAAAACAGAACTGTTAATTACACTTAACTCTAGCTACCAAAATATATTTTTGTCTCTTGAACTCCCAAGGGTGTTGATTTTTAAATAAGGTTGAAGTTTAGATTCCTCTCAAAGGCGATTATGTTTTTCACTCTAAATTGCTATTAGGGGAATCCCCTGTTAACAAATATTAAATTTTTCACATTTTCGCGTTTTTCCTGTTCCTAAAAATAAATTCCACAAATTATCATGGATATACTGTTTTATGAGGAAGACACTGCGTCATGATGACGTCAACATATATTTTTTAAAAGCCTTTTGTCAGATTTAGTTACAAAATTGTATTTTTCATAGGGTGAATTATCTGTTTAGAAATATGTAATTTTTTGCATCTTCACGATTTCTTGACCCTCAAGGCAAAATCGACAAATGACAATGTCTGGCAAAATTGAAATTTGAAATTTTTAATAGAACGAAACACTTTCTGCTTAGATCAATTTTTTGCGTTATTTACACAAATGATACTCATTTGCCTCCTAAACTTCTAGATTTTGAGGATTTTTATATTTTTAAAAATCAATGGTTTTTTGTTTTTTCTAGGGTTATTTTCTGTGCTTAGCCAAATGAGAATTAGATAGCCAAGTAAATTATTCATAAAATCAAGCCACGAAATTTTAGTTGATTCTTTACCACCAATTTGCACACAAACATTGACTATTTAATTAAAAAAATCGCAAGTACTCGTTCATCTGCTCTACCACTGTATCTACTTTCGATAGCAGAAATCACCTGATGAAAGCGTTCTCCATTTTGATCTCTAATTTTCCCGAGATCGTCTGGGAAAAAAGAAATATGACTGTCAAGAAAATGAATTTTGGGCGACATATTAACTCCAACAACTTAAAAAGCAGACAAAATTTCTATGATGTAATTCTGAAAGTCATTCGATCTATAGCTGCCAAAAAAATTTTGCTTTACGTTGATAATAGCGACCCATTCGCGCAACTCACTCTGACTAAGAACAGATTTTTTCCTTTTATTCTTTACTAGCTTGAAAATATCGGGTCCAACGAGATTCCTTCACTTAATATTGCACTTGGCAATCGTGGAAAGAGTTCGTGCAATACTTTTTTAGCTTCATTATTGTCTCTCAAAGCTTTGATGAAGTTTTTCGCAAATCCAAGTAAAATATGCAGAGGTGGAAGCAAGCAATTTACGTCCTTTTTGGACCAATGGCGTTTGCTTAATATTTTTTTCACTAATAACAAATGCGTTCATTAATGGCCAATCTGATCGAACATAGTGTTGGGATCGAGACCGGCTATCCCATAGACACAAAAGACACCCATGTTTTACATAGACTAGTTGCAGCCCAGTCAAAAAGGCAATAATTTTTAAATCTCCTCCAACATTTCATTGATTTCTCTCGTAATGAATCAGTTCCAACATTGATTTGATAATTTCATAGCTTTCTTTGCTGTCTTTAGAATAGGCCACTGGAACTGCATGAAACTGATTGACTGTATGAAGTATGACTCCTTTCATGCTAGACTTTAAGCCATCAAGAAATAGCCACCAATTGGTCCTTATATCTGAGTTTATTCCAAGTGCCTGAAACAAACCGTTGATCTCAGAGCAATAAACCATTTTCCACGTTTCATTGAAAGAAAAGTACCGAACAAATTTTTCTTCGCGATGCCTGTACACTGCAATTCGGGTATCTGGCCTTAAAACACCATAAGTTTTAAGCATCCTTGACATGATGCATGAATTAACTTGCAGGTTCATTTGAAGATCCCGGTCATTCCGCATTAATTTCTGATATAGAAGCACACTCTACCACATTTACGTGAGTGAGGCCAACACGTTAGCTGCAACTAAATTAAAATTAAAAAGCTGCAAATGACACCAAATAATTTTTGATGCTGCCATGTAACATGCGTCCAATGACCTAAATCTGATTAAATAAAAACATAAAATTAGAGGGAAAGAAAAATCTAGACGTCTGAGACTATGAAAAGTATATATTTTTAGAATTAGGACAATGATCTCTACCATAGACTCCTATTTAGAAGTCGATGTCTCTACCTAATAGGCATATTTTTATTTTATTAAAAATTTCATTGTTGGGCAGTGTCATCGATAAAACGAATTAGGAGCTCTCAAGCAATCATTTCTTTTATGATGACCTCAAAAAGGCATTTGAGAAATCACATACCGCTCTTTTTTCCAAATAGTTAAATTTGAAATCTTTTTTCTTATTCAGATATGCAATTGTGTTTTTCAAAGGTTGATCGATTTTTGTAAAATCAAAGCATTAAATAAGGGAAATGCTTTGCAATAATGAACTATTTGCAAAATAAAAATATCATAATATAGTAAAACATCAAACTTTAGTAAAAGAAGTACTAATAGCTCTATGCGCATACAAATACAATTGAGGTTCTTAAAAATGGGCGTGACAGGTTTGATTTTGCAATTGTGACATTATTTATAACGTTGTGCATACTGAAAAGTACTTCCATATTCTATCAATAATATTTTCTCAATTTGATATTTAAGTGCTTAATATAACACGAAAAATTCAAAAATTTACTATTTGGAAATCATAATATAATCCATGCTGATCTTAGCATATTAACGCCCATCTTGAAAGGGGAAAGTAAAGAAAGAAAATTATAAAATAGCCATGCGACTAACCCTCAATAAGCTCTGCGAGGCTCTAGTAAATAAACAATGTATTAGAGAAAACAACTTGAATATACATTATAATTTAGGAAAGAAGGAAATTAACACATTTTAGTGTATGCAATATTATTTTATATTATAGTATTTTGTAAACTTCTGATTCTGCAAAAATTTGATCAGACGATTAGCCTACAATAATATGTTCGAAATGTTTTTTATTTAAGTTAATCGAATATATATATATATATATAGTATATGTATTGTATATATATATATATATATATATATATATATATATATGTAATATTGAAAAAAATTATAACAAAATGCCTATAACAACTGCAAATGCTTAAAAGATACACTAAAAACATTTAAACCGAAATAAAATATTTAATAATAAGATTAAATTTCATTAATAGGAAGATCTGGTAATACGGTGCAAAGGCCAACTATTCGATAAAAACCAGCTGCGTATTATATCACAGTTATATTGTTTTTGAGTATATTGCCTACAGAATTGTTTCAATGCTTTCTTAGATCAATGACTTGATTGATGTAATTCAATATCAAGATTAATCATTATAAAATTTGGTTGGGAGTAATTAGAGAATTCTAGTGTCCTTTGAGATTTTTCAATTTGAAATTGTCTTTTGCACTTAAGTCTTGGGGTTTTGATTACATCATTTTTGTAACTAATTTACTCAAATTTGTTAAAGTCAATATATTAAATATATAAATGTATATATATATATATATATATAAATATATATTATTAAGATATTGACGCTATGTACTCAAATGTTGCTTTGTACATAGGTAGAAAATTTATATTTTTTAATTTTTATTTCAATGATTTTCTAAGAAATTCAAAAACCAGAGTACCATTTCAACTTCCTCTTTCAAAGTTATTTATTGAAATTTAGAGTTTTTTGTAATATTAGTTGATAGAGAAGCTATTATTAAATACGTTTCCAAGCTAATCTAATCTTAGATTATATTAATTATTGGTACTGATATATTAAAAAACTTTGAAGCAAAAAACTTATATTTAAATGTATAGCTTACTTGACTCAATTATGTACTCAATTAAATAGCTTAAATTTGCAAATTTCTTTCGAACAATAGGGACTCTTTTTTAAGTTTCGAATTAAATTTACATAAAAAGTTTATGTAACCATAATTTTTCATGGATGCAAAATAGAGTAGGGTGAAGTAAAATTGACACAGTTTTGCATGATCTTTGATAGAATTAATAAATTGTATAGGAGTCGTAAGAAATTTCTCACTAAAAGACAAAATTGTATAGTACTTTTGTGAATTTTGATTGAATTTTGTAGTATTTTACGTTTTAGATGGCGGGCGGACCGGGCCACCCTTCCCGCCCGGTGAATTCCAACGGGCGGGTACCGGGCATAGGAAGATAAACAGGCGCAGGGCGGGCACGAGCAGTGTTAAATCTAAAAATGCAAAATACTACAATACACGTGTTCATATTTGGGAAATGAGTCCCAAAAGCAAAATAGTACCAAGGACAAAGTGGAGTAAAACGCTCGAAAATTGGGTAAGATGGACATTCTCAGAAAATTGTCAAGGCGATAGTCTATTAGACGAAAAAAAATCTTTTGAAACAAAATAAATGCAGTCAAAACAAGTATCAGTTCAAAACAGAGCTGGTAGAGGACTAGAACGTATAAATTACGAATGGACCGGCCGGACTGGAATGATTTCTCTTTAGCCCTTTCAGGCACATAAGTGTACAATCCTATTGTGTAATAATGAAATGTTATTGAATGTCATTTGATCCTTGTTTTACTATGACTGAGTCCCCTGTAAAGGCACAAACATCTGGTTAAGTAAAATAAATAATTTTTTAATACTTTTTTGAAACCTATGATCTGCAACATAACCATACTTACATAAACTTCATTTGTGAATCAATTTAACAATGGTTTGTTTATTTTGTTATTCAACTAAGAAGCTAAGGTACCAAAAATAAAGTAAATTTAGCTTTATGAGTTTCAGATTTGATTAAGAGCGTTAAATATTAATAACATATAATGTACTTGAGTCAATTATCATTTTCAAGAAATAGTTATTAATTGTTTATTAATGAGTTCACCGTAACACTAATATTTGAAACATTTTTCCTAGGTAAGGCTTGCAAAGGGCGATTAAAATTAATCAAAGTGTCGAGAGGCCAAACTCTTACACCACTCCATGAAATTGATTAATAGAGTGCTTTACATTTTCTTAGTAATCTAAGCACACTACAAAAGTTGAGGTGCTTTTTGAAAACTTTAAGAAATGATTTAATAATTTCCAATCCTGTAGGAAAAATGTAATGCAGCATATTCTTTGTCTTTTAGCTCAATGATGTTTCGGAAACCAATTGCTGCACGTGATGCAACTGACAAGTGAAAAGATACTTCAATCTCTAGGAATTCTTTCTATACACACTTTAAAAATGTAGTTTCTAACGGAAGGTTTACTATTACTAGTATAAATACTAAGCTAAGTGTTAACCATATTTATCCTGGAGGGGCTGATTTAACCCCCTCCATATTTTTAGATATAACCCTAACTTTTTCTTTAACTTGTTCTGCTACTTTTGATTCAAAAATTATGCAGATAGGGTCAAGAGTTACAAAGCTATAGCGATTTTTAAAAAGTCCATAAAAAACCGATATTGCTTGAGAGCTTCAAAAATAACGAAGTGTATATAAAAGCTAAAAATTGAAACCAATGCAAATTTCAATGCAAAATTATAGTTAAATATTTTGTATGTTTTATTTGCATTATATGCATTTTTCTTGATTCCTGTTTATTAATATTTCAAACATTTTATGTCAATAATGAGAAACTAAGAAAATTTGATACATAGCCTAATTAATATGCGCATAATTTGCATATTAATTGTCGTGTCGCAAAATGATTATGACATATATTCCTGACATGTCACAATATCTCCACACCAAATTTGGTGTTGATAGGAACTACTGATTCCGAGATTTGGAGGGGAGCATATCCCCCCTCAGGAATAACTGCTACAAAAATCCCAGATAAAGGAGAGTTGAAAACTTTTAAAGAATCTTCTAACTAATTTAAAACTCGGCTGTGTCTTTATACTAGAAAGAATTAATTAACTGGATTAGGCAAACTGCAAAGAATAACTTGGCTTTGGTAATTTAATATGCGTATGGCAAATAGGTTTGGTGTTTTTTTACTCTAAAATATTTATTGCACATATTACCATAAAAATATCTATGTCTTTATTAGTATTGATCATGTATATTTAGAAATAAATTTTATTGAAATATAAATAATAAATTACTGAACTTTGCATAAAATCTTAGAAAAATCTTGCACAGACAGGACCTCAATTTTGAGGACCAGAACGGAACGCGGTCCCAACTGAACCTTTTCCTAATTTGCTATGACCTATTTACCCCACTCCTAACAAATATAAAATTGCTGCACCAGCAAGTGTACGATATTGAGGATCAACATGAATATGTGCTCTACATCTACTTCATGTCCGTCTTTATATTATTTGATGATATCATTCTGCATTTTTAAGATTGTTATCATTTATTGAAGTTCGATTTTCCCTTAAAAATATATGTACCGTAAATATATCGGAAAATTTCATTAAATGCAAGAACGTGAAAAACTAAAAATTTTATAATAATTCGACAATAGCTTTTGCTTAAAAAATCTCTCTTACGAAATACCAATATGCGAAATCAATGAAAAAAATATTTCAAAGTAAAGCCATAAATTTGTTTTGGTGTCTCAGTTGATAACAACAAAAGGAGGCAAGCTAAATTTCTACAAAATCTATCACAAATTTACGTATTGCCGTGCAATTAAACCTACTTTGACGAGGCCATATGTGAATTTTTATGATAGTTCACAATGATCTACTAAAAATTTTCATTCACAGAAACGTAAATTCTGGGTCCAAAAGATTTGCAGGGATATTCTGAAAAATAAAATTTGTTTATATTAAGGGAGATGTTATTTAAAAAATGACAATTATATTGCATGAATATCAACGGGAAAATTTACACAAGGCAAAAGCTAACGATTACATGAGCGCCACCTCAGAAGCTTTATTATCTCGAATATATTGGTCCTACATAGCAGAACCCACTCACTTCTCCGCATCTGTTATTCAGTATTAATGTTAGATAAAACAACTTTTCAATCATTTTTTAGTATTTTAAATGTTGATTTACTTAGATATAAAGCAATCTATTTCATAAAATGAAATGCCCTCTATGAAAAAACATGTGTGCATTCAGATTGACATCGGGTAGCCGATTTCGTTGTATCAAATTGTCGAGTAGTGTTCGGGTAAACACATTAGTTAGATTATTAAAAAGCTTGTGTTAATCACTGCTTGATATTAGACTAATGATAGATGTTGAGTACTATATCCATACATTTATTTTTTCCTATTAGAGAATGAATGAAGTTAATGGCCATTCGATTGGACAGAGATCCATAACATGAAATCAAAGTCAACATTTTGGGTCGGGACAGGGTTCGGGTATTAAATTTTTGCTTTGTATTCGGGTAGAAAATATTCCGATCGGGTTGGTTTTCTGGTCCATGTTTACCTCATATTATCACTCTCTATTGTGTACACTTCACCGAAGAGAAAATTTGTGAGCCAACAATCAGCTTTGAGCTACTTGCGTATTCATGTTTTCGAATCATGGATAAGTTTACGACGCATTGTGGTTAAAAAATGTTACACGTTTCTCATTTTGGTTTAGTTAACTGCAATTAATGATTATTTATGCTAAAATAATGGCATTCTTTGCAAACTCAATAAGATTTCATAAAATTTTAGTTCCATTTTTAAACAAGGAAACATCGTAAATGGCCTCTTATGCAGCAGAAGTATTAATGAAATGCTTTAGGCATCAAGCATTTGAATGTAGTTGCCAAAGCTAGTTTGATAAAACATACAACCTAATTCCTCGAATTTGTCAACCGAACTTTGTGAAAAATGCAAAAATCAAAAGCAGTAAATTATGGCAATTCATCAAAAGTGATCAATAGAAGCAATCAACTTGGACAGAGGCTGAGCCACATTAATAGTACGGGAATGTTTTTGTAAGGCAAAACATTTCTAATTTCGTACTTTCACTAACTGTACAATGTGTCTGCTTGCATAGGAGCAGGAAAATAATAAATGTAGTATGTTTATCTAAGATAAATACAATTTAAGAAATATTAGTAATATTATATAAGATTTTTTTCTAGAACACAACATATTTGTTTTAGTAGGTACTTAATTTTAACTTGTGCGATAGTAATTTGCGAATTTTTATTTAGAGATCTAAGAATTCCTAAAAACCCAAAATTATCAACATATTTTTTGTCAATTTTATGCCCCTACCGAAATCTTATTCTGGTTGCGCCTGCTTCCTTGTCATTCTAGACAAAACTAAAAATAATGCAATATCCTGATTTTGCAAAAGATCATATATATATATATATATATATATATATATATATGTATATGCATTTTACTTTATTTTAAACGCTTGAAGACTGAATCAAAAGAATATTATTGATAAAATGTCATAGGAATTCATTACGTAATTGATGCGTCAGTTGAGCAGACTCTCGACTGTCAATCAAATTTTTACAAAGTTCAATTGATTGTGAATGCATATAAGCAAGGATATATTCACTGGTATTTCTTCTATAAATTTGTACTGTAATATTGTTCCTTACCTTACACCTGCTGATATGTAGAAGTAATGTTGTTGCTTACTTGACAAAGAGGCTTTATGTTAAAACGCTTAATTATTGCTTTGCATGTGGCATAATTAATGCTTGAATTTCATCAAAACTGTATCAATCTATAATATATAAAAAATACAATTTCACATCTTATTAATGAAAAAACATTTAAAATTAAACCATCTGGAAAAAGGAACGTCAAGGGATCTCGCAAATACCATGGTGACGTCATCATCAACGAAATGACTTCTTCAAAATTGATTATTTGTTTTATTAATGATAATTTGTAGACTTTAGTCTTGAGGGGAAAAAATCGCGAAAGTTGAATAGATTACACATTTGGAAACAGGGCATTCGCCAATTACAGGAATTTTTGAGCAAAACTTCATCTCTTTTTATTAGGATCCAAAGTTCAAGCAATTTGAAAATTTTGTTTGCACAGTAACCTTTATGCAAAGCTGCACCACATCAGGTTGCTCAAATGCATATTTTCAACATGGCCAAAATATGGAAATTAAACGCTAANTATATATATATATTTAATAACTATGTACAATACTGACAGATTTTTATGAATACTTCGCAAGATTGTACTCTTTCTTACTGGTGGTATTTAAATTACCAGATAAACTTATTGCTAGATTGATGTGGTTTTACGAGTTCAGATAGACAAAAAAATCGTGTCGAAATCTTGAATATAAATTGTAATATAGGATAGCAATAAATAGGCCAAGAAGAGATTTCTTGGAAATTACTAAGTCAGTTCTACCTCTGAAGTGCATAGATTTGCCAATATTGCATTTTTTTACAAGGAATTCATATGAAGATACCTACCTCCAACAGGGAAAAACTGCTGAAATACTGTTTTGAATGTTTCTTCATCTAGCATTCCATTTGGGCATTCCTAAATGTTTAGATAATAATTTCATTATTTGTAATGATTTTTTCATTTCAATAATACTCTGCATTGATTTTCCACAAAAACCTATTGAATTTATAGCAAGTGTTAGAATTCTAGAATAAAGCACCAACTAAACAGATATAAAATCTTGTTGAAAAAGAATTGTATTTAATAATTCAAAAATATCAGTTGATGCATTTTCTTCCAATCTATAATTTATTGAAGAAAGCATATTCCCTTTCAAGGGAAAGAATTACAGGAATCGTAATTCTGTGAATTGTAAAACGCTTTTCTATGCAATAATTGACATCAACGAAATGGGATATATTTTTGTTTAAAAGAAATTTTGAAACGATGAATTCTGCAATCTTATGCTATGGCGTACTCAAAATATGAGATTTGATGTTGACATTAGCTGTGATTTTATAAGAAGTTTAATTACAAAGGGCATTGCTTCACATTCTGTTTCTTACAAAATATCCGGTTTGAAAATAATTTTATGAACCGAGAAGGAATATAAACATATGCATCATGCCGCAGTGGATTGCTTTGGAAAATCTTAAAAACTTTGCTTGATTAATTTTACTCTGCTCATATATTTGTTGAATACACATTGCCATATTAGGAAATTTTTTATTAGGTCCTCAACCTTGCACCATTAGCTCCTTGAGTAAATAATGATAGTGATAGCGAATTGATATCATATCATAATATTTTCTTCTAGCTCAAAAATGAACATGGGCCGAGATATTGCACGCACATTAGCCCAAATGCAGTAAAGGCAATACAATATATAAGCATGTGTTAAAAAATAAATTTGCATTTTAAGATTTTCAGGTTCAGTGTATAAATTTTATTGTAAGACTTTACCATCACTACTTTGAACTAGTAAGCCGGAAAATAAGAGACATTTTTTGCAGAATTATAAAACGGGCATAAGATGGGGCCAATTGGTATTAATTTAAATGGATCAGGTGAATATGAGCCGGATCTAAGACTTCGTGACAAGCTTTTAGCCCCATGCCCATCTCTGTTTGTCATCAAATAGTGATAAATAACATTCTACATATGTAATTACCTAATTACGTAAGTAATCAAAGAGAAGTGATTTTAAAATTATATTACAATGGGCTTAGAGCTCGCCGGGGCCGTGTCATTGCAGGTACTAGAAAGCAAAATACGAAATGGGACAGAATGGGATCGCCGCAGCAAACTTTTTAATTTCATCCTGGTCGGGAACAAAATTTAGTATAGTAATTTTATATGATATACAACGTATTATAATTACTAAGTTATAATATGTCTCTAATATTTTCATCCAATATTCAATTCGATTATTAATGCGTTATTTTAGCTCACTTAATTATAATACGGGAACAGAATTAGATGTACGGGAAATGAGACCAATAAAAACGAGACCAAAATCTCACGACACTGAGCCGGTTCTGAAAAATTGAAATCGGGACGTGACCAATACGGAGCTGTTACTGAAGTGCGGAATTTCATGGCCATGACGCATTAAAATTTTGCTAAAGCATTTTGGAAAACTATTTCCATTTCCAATTAATAGGCCTTTTTTGAAACGTTTTATACAAATATGCAACGCATAAACAAGTTTACAAGTCCTGCCTAAGAAGAAATTCAGAATGACATTTAAAAAATATGAGTAGCAGTTCCGTAGAATTGAATTCCTAAAAGATTTAATATTAATTATGTTATGAAACCTTAATTGGTTTCAATATATTAGAAAAAGGTGATAAAATGTCGTGGCTTAATTCATTTTCTAAAATATATATACATTGCCTTACCTACAGCTAGAGGCAGCGGAGGCTGAACGAATTTTGTATAGGAGAAGAGAAGCAAGTTACATTTATTACGCAGAAAATTAATTAATTAATATTACTCTTACTTCTTACATTATAAAATTGCAGAGGCTTTTTTTCAAAAGTTGATATTAGGGGTAATTACCTCCTCTACCCCACCATCTTGACCCTGATTTTGAAAATTTCACTGTATGTAGAAACCATGGATGGGCGCTAGCAATCAGCGCTATCAATAGCCGAAGTTTTTCAGCACAGGTTCACTCAGACCGAAATTAAATTTTTAAGGCTTAGCCACATAGTTATGATTCTGCTTTAAAATTCTAGCATTTTTCTTTACAACTATTTCAAATTTCCCAATTATATTGCAAGCAATGATAAATTTTTAAATATTTCTTATTTTGAATCATTGGGTGCATCAATTTATACTCTGTAAGAGGTTGAATATTTTCTCATTTTTGCTGTTTTTCTTTATATATCCATACTGTGACTACAGTATGAAAGTAATTATTATATAATAAGTATTAGAAGTTCGCATACCTGTTTGAAACGTCTGTAAATATCCTTAATTTCCTCTCGGTTAAAATACGTAATGCTTGCAAGGTAGTCAATACTGTGCGGGCGGGCGCGTACCATTTGGAATTCCAGCTCATCCATAATGTCATCTAAAATTGCTGTCATGGTAGAGATTTGAATTATGCTTTAACAACACAAACTGTCGGTACGCTTTACGACTAATGCCAGTGTGCAGGTTTTTTGCCACGAGCCATTGCAATCAAAGAAGTTTTTGTTTGAAAATCGCAATAAACTATTTTACTTTATGAATAAAATTCCTCGGTACAAACACTGTAATCGCTGTTTTATTTGCCATGGAATTCATGACAGGCAATAATTGCTTTATTAAATTTGTTAGATCAGCCAGTTTATAAAGTACAGTTAACTAACGTGTGCTAAGAATTTCAAATGTTAACTTAAATATTACATAAAATTGAGAATTACATTTCAAAAACAGGTTGTTGTTTCATCCTTTGACGCTTCTTTAGAATTCAGTGTTTAAAGTAATGTAAACAGTTATAACCTTGATCACAAATTTTTGGATGAGTACTAAGGTATCACGGATATTGAAAAATTATTTGCTATTGTTATGGTACACCAAGCGTGAAGGAGTGCAGGAGCGTTTCTCATGATAGCTATAATCAAGAATTCCATAATACACCTGACTATTTACTGTAACCCTTTCTTTATAGTATATTTCGTTTTTTGTTGAAAACATACAATTTTTTCTTAAGATCACCAGTAACTTGTACACATAACGAATAATACTCAATAAAAAATATACAAATAACATTTTGTACATATATATTCTGGATATGTTTTTAATATGCACAGAAAGAATGCCTGTATTTGTAGAACTGACTAAATATATTCACATAATTATAGTGAATGTAATCAATATATTCGCTTTCAAAATTCAGCAAATCATCAATATAATGAATGGCATTGTAACAAATTTTGAACATCGATATTTTCTAGTCGTCTAAATGCATTAATACCATAGTTGGTAGCATATTCGGATTTTTTACACTGAATTTGTCTTTTGCTACATCTTACGCATCTATTCTTATCTTTGAATAAATTCCATTGGTGTCACTCTATATGACATAGGGTAAAAATTGAATTTTTTATTAATAAATTTATTAAAAATTGAATTGAAATTGCAGAAAATAATCACGCGATTGAAACTCAAAGCTATGTTGTACATCACTGCCAAATAAATTGTCAACATTTTTATAGGCAAGATTTATCTAGTAGTGTAAATACGTATTTACATGTACATGATGTATTTCTTATTTTCACTTCAGATTGATGATAACAAACAGTTTCAGCAACTACCTTGAGTAACTAATTTTTTCTTCATTGTAATGCTTCCCACTGAAACTATTTTTTAGCAAATAATAATGTAAATGCTTAGATGATTATTTTCTATGACCACTAAGGTTTAGTGCATAAACATCTGAATATTTGTAAACTTTTGATTTGCTTTTTTAATGTGGTAAATTTGAAAAAGTATTAAATTCTCATTTATTAATTATCAAAGTTATAATCTAGCTGCAATTTCAGAGTAGTGCTTCAGTAGAAAGCTGTGTTTATTCAATTTATTAATAAATGATAAAATTTCTTATAAGTCTATGAGAAAATTTTCACTTAAATGTCAATAAATGATTTGCTTACACATAATATTCACTTGAATAATATGTTTACTTTGCATTTAATTAAGAAATTATCTAAATGTATACTTAAAAATTTCCTAGCATTCGTGGCATTCAGTGTCACACCTTTTTAAGATTTTTTACAAATCAAATTTGTTAGAGAATCATTAAGAATTAATCAAAAACTAAAGCAAATATTTAGATTTGTCTGTTCATAATAAATTTTATTTATTTTATTAGAAAATTATAAAATTTTAAATGACAGAAATATTCATTATGAGATCTATGAGCTTCAAGCAAAAATTTGTAGTTGACATTTATGAGAAAATGTGAAAGTGCAGAACCGTTCATTTTCAATATTGAACTATTGTGCAGGTGATGTATTTGGTTAAAATTCAAGATAAATTAGTTTCATTAAAATGTATGAGAAAAGATAAACTGCTTGATTATTCATCTTTTCTCCCACTAAATAGACATCAAAGAGTGAAATAGAGGACACTTTTATTAAAAACATGTATATAAATGGCTTTATCAAGAAATTCAACTAAATTTTCTAACTGAAATTTGTCAATGTAAATGCTGTTAAATGGAAACGTAAGAAAAGTATGGTAGCATTTATTTAATAGAAAAAAATTTTTATTTTTAACAGAATTTTCAACTGTTTATGTATCCCCTTTAATATACACATTATAATCTAAGCTATAAAAATAAATTTTCAATTCCATAAAAATGTAAGGTATGTAAAGTTATGAATATGACAAATGTTATGCATTTATAATATATATTTGGTATGAAAAAAGGAAAGATAGATCATATCAGTGGTGGATCCAGTTTAAAATTTTTGCATGATGAATATTTTTAAAAATTTTCATTTATTAATTAATCCATTGGATTGTAATGCAATAAGAAATTTCCAATTTATGTATTTCAATGATGAATATATCTCATTACAAAGGGCTGTTTCTAATTTAAAAATAACAAAATGGCAGCATCGGCAGTCATGAAATGCATAACCCATCAGTTACAAAAAAATTTGAGTTGTTAAAAATGGAACCGGCTTTGTACATATTGAATTTTTATGATGCGAAAACTTGGTAGAATATGCAAGTTTTTTTGACAATTGAAAAATTGCCGCGGAGGGATTTCTCAGCTCATATCTATTTTTTCATTGACAGCATTCGATTGTTCAACCTGTTTCAGTTATCATTTGAAAAAACGTTAAAAATCATCAGTCTGAAAGATTTCATAAGTACATGTACATTTCCCTAGTTAAAAATGAATGAATATACATATTTACGCATCTGGAAAAATCGCTATCAAAGCACAAGACACCATATGTCAACTACTCTATAATTGTATTATAAAGCTATTTAATATTAAAAATAATTTAGCTGAATTATCGTTTGAAACGTTTTTGACTGCATATGTTTCCACTTATTAAGCGTTTCACATTAGTGAAGAGATCTGCAATATTTTTTTCACGCCTACTGTATATATATGTATATTTCTGGTACATTATAAAAAATCGGACAAATGTAAAAAGCGGAATGAATTTTTTCATTATTATATCGAAAGAAAGGCTAAGATCCAATCTTATTTTTTATTATTAATTATAGCTTTCCTTAGACAATATAATTGCAATATTATAAATCTTTCATAAACCAGTTTTCTTCAGCTTTTTTAATACAAAACAATACTATTTTAGCATTTGAAGCAATTTAAAATTTTTGAAATTGAGTTCGCCTAAAAAACTAATCAATATACTATATTAGCCCATACATTTTTTGTAAAAGAACGATATGAGTAAATTAATAGCGGTTTGTTTAAATGATTATAACGCTATCATGTATTTTTGAGATCATTTTGACTCACACCAACTGTTTTGCAGGTTTGGTTCTGCAAACTTTCGATTAGAATATTTAAAGAACTATATATATA
>CABFPE010000504.1:217224-246353 GCA_900660155.1 Hofstenia miamia
ATATATATATATATATATATATATAATAAGCTCAAGGTTTGTATACAAATACTATCTAAATGTTAAAGCAATGTATCATAATATGTTTGAATTTCATATTTCGTTGTGACCATAAATGTCAAAATACATATGTTAATTATGTTTGAAGCAACTGACCTATAAACATCATGTCATTTTGTTTCCTGAATATGTGTCGAATCCTGTTATAGAAAACTACCACACATCCTGGTAAGTAATCCATGAGTAACAGCTGTTTGCGGAGTTGTAGAAAGAAGTTGTGGAATCAAAACCGTAGCCTTCTAGAGTTCATACTATTGGCGAACGCTTCAATAAACATCATTCATAATTAACGAATTTCAATGCAACAAAGCGTTATTGTTGTAGGGGAGTAATTTGAAAAGTGAATTAAGAATGATTTCTACGTTGCTTTTATAGGTTCTAAGGAATAAAAATGTAATTGCTTTGAGGAATTAAGCTCAAAAACTAATATATTCACTGACAACATATCGACAATTGAAATCTGCGTCCATTTACTTCTATTCTCAAAATTATTGATGAAACTGTTCTTATCTGTTTATTATTAAGCGCAAGCGTTAGCAATAGCGATAAGCGAAATGTGTATCGCTATTATTAAGTGGTTTGAACCTAATAGTTTACAACTGGGATTTGTTTCTTGATATGACGAATAATCTCTGGAAGCGGACGTACTCATGCCTGTATGGAGCAGGTCCCCAATAACCAAAGCGTTGAAGATGTTGATAATAAGCTTTCTAAGTAAGTTATATTTAATGAAACTCGAAAAATCGAAAAAACTTAATCAATTCACGGGTTGTCATCTTAATTTTTATTCAAAAATATAATTCATTTTATTTAAAAAAACATTCATACTATTTAATTTTTTTCTAAATTTTGTGTAAGCGTGCGATCTTAGCTGGGAGTTTTGGACATAAAACTTCTTAAAATATATAGTGGCGGCCATAAAGGTTCGCACGTTGAATGAATGTTATGCTCCTTCTAGAAGCTGATATTTTAGAATGTTACAATATATTTGGATGTTTCTATTTTCAACAAGTGTACACTCCAGGACAAATAGGTTCGCACACAAGGGTTTCTTCCATATTTTCTCTGCAACTTTATTTGCTTAACTTTTTCACTGATTACTGCAAATCAGTATTGTTTTCGACAGGTCATTTAATTTAATCATGCATGTAGCAACTATCTCCAAGTTATATACAAAGTCATTATTTCAAAGCATCTTGCTGCTGCGTCACTTGGACAGATTTTGAATGAAGTCGGAACGAACAGAGCTAATTATTCATGATTTTGTCAATAATTTTAAAGCAGCCTAAGAATGTCTAAGACGTTCGTCAAATGTTGGCCAACACCCGAAACGCACGTTAAATAAAATGTGGAAAGTCAAATCCATGGTTACAGCTCCTGAGCTTCAGTAGAATTTGATCAAAGGCAGTGAATTTACCAATCAAAATATCCGAACGATTCTCGATAGTGCTTATCTCGTAGTCAGAGTTGCAGCTCAATGCCCCCAAACTGTCGCTGAAGCAACGAAGTTTCAAAGTAAAATGGTATCACTATTTTCTTAAGATGGCAAGCAGTGATTAGAATTAAATCCTTTATACTGATGAGTCCAACATTGAACTATAATGGTGTAGAACAACTCACGTAATGTTTCAAGAGGACACATCATATACACTTTAAAACTGTAAAGTTTGGAGGCGGGAGTGTCATAGAATAAGTATATCAAATATTCTGTAAAATGAAAACTAGTCTTCTCTGATGGCAACATGGATATTCGCACAGACATCCGATATTTCTTGAAGAAATTACAGTCCCAAACTTGAATAATTGGCCCTTCTCAGTCACATGATTTAAATGTAATTGAAAATTTTTGTGCTGAGCTGAAGATAAAGGTTTCTAAAAGTGATCCAGCGAACATTTCTGAATTACTGGAGGCAATTCAAGAGAACTTTCGGAACATTCCAGAATCATTCATTGAGAATCTGAAGAAATCTCTCCCAGGTCATATAAATCCGGTTTTTGACATCTATGCAAAGTATTAATTATTAACTTTGTAAAAAAACAAAATTTTTGTTTGTAACTTGTCTGATTGTTCAAAACAGGCAGGTGTGCGAAGCTTTTTGTCCAAACCAAATATTTTGAAATCGAAAGCATTCAGGCAAATGTTGTAAGAAAAACGTCATTATCATTTAATGGGTCAGCATTGATTACGAACTATTTATAATAGCCTAAGTTGCCTAAGAAAAACCATTGTATCCTATGAAAATTTATAAAAGGATAATATTTTCGAGGTGTGCGAACCTTTATGGCCACCACTGTAATTCTTGTGATTTTCTTGAAAAAACATCGTGGTTTCCTTAAAAAAGCAATTTACATGTAATGATCTCACATTCAATACAATATTCAATATTTTTTTATACATGTATATGTATATAGACATATAGTTAAGCGCTATAGTTATTTTGTATTCTAATAATATGCGCAAATGGAAAAGCCAAATGCCGCAATCACTCTCATTGCCAAATCAAACTTAATCATATCTGTAAAGCTGCGCGAAATTTTCAATGATGAAAAAATATATTTTGCAATTCCTATACGTTATTGAAGTGATTAATTGTATGTAGGAGCTTTGCATTTATACATAAATTGAATTTCAGAAATTTACTTGAATATTTTGAAAGAAATACTTCCTACAAAGTTACCAACTCTATTTTTTGAGATTATTTTAAGATTAGCGGTTTCAAGTTTCCTTAGGTCTACAATTTATTGCGATTGGTTTTTGCAAACACATTGGTCATTGCAATTCATTAATTAAAACTATAGTAGTACATTATTAAACTCATGAACTATTTTTTTTCGAGTATACTTCAGAGCTGGGCAAAATTTCAAAAGCTATTTCATGTTTTTTGTGATAAGAAAAAAAAGATTTTGCTTAGTTTGGGAAAATCTAAGATTTGAGAAAATTTTATTGTTTTTTTATGGAACTAACTAATCACGTTAACAGAATTTGTTATAAAAATGATAATTTAATCTGCTAGATTTACACTAAAAAATTTAAGAAACTTCATTAAAATAAGTCTGTTCGAAGGCTATCATTTTTCTAATATTGGTTCGGGCACTCAAAACAAACTTGAGAGATTTTTGGTTGCAAAAAAACATTCAAACACAAATTGCTGTTGAAAAATATGAAAGTTGCTATAATAAAAGGAAAAAATGTACCCATGTTTGTTTTGTTAATTATTTATTTTTCAATGCTAAATACCATAGCAATGTGCACCATAATAATGATTTTTAATATGTTACATTATTTAGTTTAATATTTTATAATTATAATACAAATATAACCTAACTAAGCGAACTAAGGCATTCAAAATTTTATTTCAATGAAAATAATAAACATTAAAATTCTCCAAACAACTGATATATTGAGAATATAAAATTTTTTTTATCAGCAGAAATATAGTCACAATAGCTTGAAATTTGCGTTGTGAGATTTCAGGTTTTTGTAAAATTATGTGTAATTTTTTAGATTAAAACAGCTTATATCTGTATATATTCAGATACACATATATTTATATAAATATATATATATATATATATATATATACAAATAAAATTTGCCTGCAAGAAACCGGATATTCTTTGCTGTTACTGATCAATTACCGGCCCGGCTTGAAATTATCCAACTCTGTTATCGTCATTGTTAATTGCCTAATATTTTACCGCAATCATGTAAATGTGCATGTACAAAGTCGATTGCTTGTACTCATTTCTACAAGCAAGCAGACAATGAAATAATTTCATCTTGTAGGCTATTCTACAATTTCTTCATTTTTAAATATCTTTACGAAATAGTCTAATATTTATATATTCTTTGCGAAATAGCATAAAATGCGTGAATACAATAAAATTTAAATTGATATTTTAGACATGCTTTCATCATTTCAATTGTAAGGCCTGATCATAATAAATTTGGAATAAGCTTCTTTATAATTATATACATATGCAGCTACTTGCAACGATTCGCTGTTGGATTTTAAGCAAAGCTTGGTAATTAATAAGGCCATTATAATCTAACACTGAATTAGATTTTGAAGGAAACGATCGAAAGAGCGATTTGCGTCAATATACCCGGAAGCCAATGTCTTGTAGAGTGGAGAAGAGTCGTGTTCTGGTCCGGCTAATTCAGATTTTGATAAACAGTCGTGGCAAAATCGGTTTGATTCTAAATATTCTTACACATGTTCTATGATAAGATGCCTATGAGCTGTCAATTAAAGTTAAATATATTTACTATATCTATAATAATGTATCAACCCTACTCGAAGTTTTGGAAAAAGTTTAAGGAAAATTCAATTTGCAACAAAATAATTAAAGAAATTCAAGAAAATTACATAATTATTAAAGATATTAATGTTTTTCACAATAACAAAATAGTTTCAAATAATTGAAGAAATTCAATTTTATTTAAGAATCTTAGAGACAGTAAGCGAAGGCTTGATATGAAGCAAAAATGTTTCAAAGAGTAGGTTTTTCTGAATTTAATGCTTCAAAGAGTCAAAGTAGGTCTATAGATAGAGCTCGATGGGTCAGGCTCTCGATGACTTTCTCTTTTTCTCTGCACATAAAGTGGAAGTTCATTACTCTGAAATATTTGATATAGGTATTTGAAATGGTAATTTAAATTACTATAATTCTCATTATTTGGGACTCCAAGCTCTTCCAAATCATTAGCTATTTAAATAAAATTATTTATTTTAGCTTTGAAGCCGCTTAACTCTAAATTACATATTGAAACTTTAACTACACAAGCAGTTTTGTCCACGTTCTCGATCAAAAATTTTTCTCAGAGCCTGATTGTATATTTGAGAATATTAGGATCTGAATGTGAGTTGGCAAGGATATTGGGCATAGTGTGC
Organism: Hofstenia miamia; assembly: GCA_900660155.1. Lineage (NCBI taxonomy): Eukaryota > Metazoa > Xenacoelomorpha > Acoela > Hofsteniidae > Hofstenia > Hofstenia miamia. The sequence continues at coordinate 222,180 of CABFPE010000504.1, forward strand.
TTCGACGAATAGCAGATGTTAGTAGTTGCTCCTATTGTCCTTAGACTTTCTGCTTCTCTGATATTAATAATGACAAGAATTTCAAAGTATCTTAAAGAAATCAAAATTTACAATGAAAAATAATTATTACTTTCAAATACGTTTAGGCTGAGATAATTTTTGGCACCAATGTTTGCTGTTTCGTGGGAGCACATCAGTGATGGGTATTCAATTAAAGAATTGTACCCAGCCCGAATTGACAAACTATTTGATCAACCGCACCCGACACGAACCGACTATTGATTCATTTACCCGACCCGGATATCACTTCACCTTCCCGACATGACCCGAAGAAAAGTAAATGCTCAATATAAAAATGTACATGAATTACAAACAAATAAATGCAAACAGAATAGCAGTAAAATTAAAAAAATGCTGCTAGTGCAAACTTTCTCCTCGTAAAAAATCGTCAACAGTTGATGGAGAAAGTTGTTGACGTCGCCCTTCAAGTATCGTTGAGGCATCTGAAAAGAACCTTTCACAAGTTGCTGGCTAGGGCTAGAATACAAAAAAGTTTGTTCGCCAGTTTACTCATTCTGGGAAAGTCTTGTATGATCTCTGGTTTGTTCTAGAATTGAGTGACGTCAAATTTTCTTGTCTCGAATGACGAAATCTTTCAAAATTTATGTTGCAAAACCCTGTTCCAAAAATATTCTCGTGTGAATCGGGCCTTAAACGTCATTAGTGGGGCCAATGGCATGAAGGACTATTAACGTAATATGTATTACCGTTCCTTTGTCTCTTGATGATTTAGGTTACGTATGCTTATTTCTGCGAGACTAAAGGACACGTAAAATAATTCAAGTTAGCGTAAAAACAATAATGCATTTTATCCAGTTTATCATGCCCGACAATTACCCAACAAAACCTTCTCCATGAGTGTATCCGACCCGAATCCAAATTATTGTACCCCAACACGACCCGACCCGTCCCATCTCTGTGTGCCAATATATAGACCACTGGAAGAATTCTTTGTGGGCAGGGGCATTCTTTATAAAAATGTAAAAAAATCTTGTATAGTTTAAAAAATAGATCAAATTTTCATTCACATCAAAAAATCGTCATAAAGAAATGACCACATCAATATATGTATTAACAAAATACACGCAAGAAGCAAAGAAATTATATTTAATACATTAGAAAGTATTTTTTAAAGAAGCATAAAGGACAAATCCTGCGCCCTTCAACATAATTCTATGTCAATTTGACAAGATGTCTAAATCTCTTTATAGTAATTGTTCCAAAATGCTCATAAAATATTTTGTAATTTAAATGCTCATAATCAATATGTTCAGATTTGCATGCCAACTCTCATGTTCTCGCTTAAGTAATGCCCAATCTTTCCCTGATTAAGAGCAGTTTCCTGGAAAAAATAAAAATGATAAAAAATTTTTAAATGTATACTAATTTCTGATGATTTGTTGAATGATTCTAGAAACACATAGGTTAACCACAATGCCAAAAATGCGGTTATTAATATACGTTTTATAAAAATAGACACTTCATGACCCTAACTATAAAATGAAATAGTGTTAAATCTTCATTTGGATCAAATTTATAGGTTGTAAGAAAAACCATCAAATTATGAGGTCGGTCTAAATTGCAACAATGCTCGTAAATGATGTTATTAATTTTTGCCCCATCAATGTTCAATAACTTCTGATGTATTGGTAAGTGTGTTGTTCTGCTATGGTTAAAATTTGTGATAAAATTGTTCTTGTGCTGAAATATTTTCAATGAAAAATCTGTTTTATGCAAAAACTTCCTAATTATTTCAATACCTAGGATCAGTGATAACGCCGTTGGCTAAGCATAGAACAGTGGTATTTGGATATTTAGAAATCCTTATTATTAAAAAAATTATTGCAATGTGAAAAAATGTCTTGGAACTTTATGTTTAACTTGAGACTTTGCAAATGGTATTTTCAATGGAATGTTGTTGCGACAAACTTTTTGTTTATGCACTGAGTTCTGTAATTAGTGAATTGAATATAAAAGTTGATGTAATATTGTAAAACATCAAACCGAAATAGCCAGCATTTTTCCACAACCAATGATTCATTAATGGGATTAATGGCCAATAATTACCATTCCTTTGTCAACTATAACCAACAATAACATTAAAATTCCACATTTTTTCCGAAAAATTATTATTTTATTTTATATAATATATGCATTATATTAAAGTTTTATTTCAATTTTCAAAAAATATTTTCTCCGTTTCTTTTAGACAATTATGGTGCGACATTATCTCAATAATGGCATTACTGCATCGTTCTGCCATCTAGCGAACAAACATTAATTATAATGATAATGATTTACAATTATGTCGGAGCAAATTAAATCTTCATAACAAATGAAATTACTTACCCTTCAGTAATTGTCAGATCTTGTTTTTTGAGCACTGTATGATGAATTATATGGCCTCCATCAAGGTGCTCAATCATTTAACTTCAACTCGAGACCATTAAATTTCAAATATAAAATGTGAAAAAATTCCTTTATATCTAATACTATCAAATATTGGAACAGTCTCGATATCGAAATAAGGTCCGCCAAAAATATTCAAATTGAAACACAATCTCCTGTGTCATCAAAATAGAAGAGGCACAACAAAAAAATTGCATGCATGGGAACAGACCTCAATATTGTAGTTTGTCGATCAACGTTTTTTGTTCAAGCTATACTTTGTGAATTTTCAATGAATTAAAGTGCTTATGACTCTTATTATTATAATTATTATGATTATTATTATTATTATTATTATTATCATTATTAATATTATTATTATTATGGCTGGTGTTGAAGAGAACCGTTGGGTTTCTTGTGCTCTCCGCGATGCTGTAATCAGCAAGTTGTTCAGCGGAATTATGCCCCTCGATGCAGCGGCTTCTTTTATTAAAGATAAAAAGAAAACGCCGCTGCATCAGATGTGTGCTAACTTAAACAAAGACCTCGCTGCTGAGGCACTCTTACATCTCTTTAATACTGCGCTCTTTTCTGAAGACGAAACCCCTACTCTCTTTGATGCGTGTGTTCAGTCCTCTCAAAAAAATGTCCTCACTGCAGAAGCTACTACTTCTGCATCTCCAGTCCAGTCACTCCTACCTCAAGGATTCGTCATTCTCCTACACCACGTCAATATTAATCTTTTAAGGAAACTTCCCAATCACATAAACCGAAGTCAAAATCTAACTACGTCAAATCTATTAAACCTAGCACTGCTACATTTCTAATTGGCAGTAGCGTTCTGAAGTATGCTCATTCTCAAAATCTTCTTCCAAATCAGACGAATACAATCCACTCATATCCAGGCCAAAATCTCTTCGTATTCCAAAACTCACATCAACTCCATCATAATCAATGCCGGCCTTATAGATGCTCTTAACTCCACTGACACTCAATCTTTCAAATCTAAGTTAAGCAGGCTAATTTCAGAAGTGCGTCGTCAATTCACACGTCGCGTCATTTACGTTCTCGAAATCACTTCTGTCTGTCACAATTTCAATATTCAAAGAAACTTCATAATTCAAGAGTTCAACCGAGTCATCCACTCTTTATTTGTGAACAATTTCTCTGTGATTCCTATTTTCCAAAGCTTTTTGCATGCTCTTCGTCACATCAATGACAAACTTCTTGCTAGGGATGGAATACATCTTTCTCGTCAAGGTCTAGCTCACATGATCTGCAATTTCAAATCCTACATCAGATCCCACGAAATCTCCAATCCATCTCATAGTCTAGCAAATGTTTCCTATTCAAAAGCTGTAACTGCTCGTCGCATCTTTCTCTCTACTCCTTCATATCAATCTAAATGAAACAGGTACTTTTAACACTTAAATTCAGTAAGTTCATTCTTCAAGTTTTGCTACAAAATTTATGAAAAAACAAACGGCAATCTTCTTAAAATCGTATGTTTAATTCTTCTTTTAATATTCTACGCATATACAGTTAAATTCTCGTACGTTTATTCCTAATAATCTCGATAAATATTTTAATTTCATAAGATTACTGCTCTCAGGAGATATTACACTCAACCCAGGACCAATTCTAGAAGAACTGCAAATAGAAATAAAACTAAAAAATTACTGCAAAAATTATACATTTGTATTTCTCAATGCTAGAAGTCTAATTTCAAACAGAATTGACTTTTTAAGTTTAATAAATAAAATAGGACAAAACGCAATATTCTTAATTACCGAAACTTGGCTACAACATGACGCTGATCCTAATTTGTTTAATCCTGACCAACATTATTATGACATTTTCATAAAAAACAGATTAGGTAGAGATGGCGGACTCATGATATTGGCCCCAAAATATTTAAAAACCAGTGCATAAATTAGAATATGAATTAAGCCACAATATATTTGAATCACTCTGGATAGAAAGTATAGCATTTGAAAATAAATGTCATAAAGAACTGATTAATATCACATACAATCCAAAAAAATTATCATATTGACTATCTAAAATTTAAGGCAAATGAAATTTCCGAAATGAGTGGTCTCTACTATTCTATAAATATATTTGGTGAATTAAAACATAAATTATTTTAATAATCTTGAGAAAAAATCATTAAGAGAATTTTGTGCCACATATGATTTTCGTTGTATAAATACTGACTGTCCAACAAGACAAAACAACTTAATTGACTACTTCCTAACAAATTCACACTAACTTTAAATCCTTAATGTTTGAATCATTCAGTGACCATGCTCTCTGCATATACATAAATAATGTAACTACCAAAGCCAATAATTTTAAAATAATTTATGCAAGAGATTATCTAAATTATTCGGACGAAATAATGGAAATCCTTTTGAAAAATATATCGTTTAACTACATATACACATTAAAATCTGGACCTTGCATGATTAATTATATCTCAAATGAAATTTACAATGCAATTAATGGAATTGTTTGAACTCGCTAAAACAAAGCAAACAACAACTAATTGGACTAATTGCGAAAAATCAAAGAAGATAATTAAACAATTAAGAAATAAAAAATCTGCCTTAAAACAGAAAAGGTTCTTTGATAAACTAAGCAATACAAAAGAAAAATGGCGATATATTCATAAAATCTTGGGAAAATGTAAAGGAATTTCAACTGAAATTAACGAATTAAGTATTGATAACAAGAATAATAGACCACCTAAATACAACATTTAAGGAACTTGCCAATTTCAATTTTCCCCAATATAAGAGAAAGACAAGTATTAATAAATTCCCCGCAAAATCATACTTTTCTTTTAGACTCGTAAAGGCAAATGAACTAGAAACCATAATAAAGAATTTAAACACAAATAAATCAATTGCATCCTATAATCTTCCAATCTTTTTTATTAAACGTCATTTTCATATCTTCTATTCGCATTTATCCAATGTATTATTGAAAATGAATTCCCTGATATATTTAAGAAATCAGACATAAGCCCTATATATAAAAAGGCGATCCTCTAAATGCACAAAATTATTGGCCAATTTGCATTGGCCATCTTTTCAGTAAACTATTTGAAAAATTATTAAATAATCAAATAAATGCATATTTGATATCTAAAAATATCCTTTCGAAAAAATAATTTGGTTTCCGTAATGGGTTTAGCACTCAAGATGCAATTTTGTCAATATCACAGCAAATAAAATCTAATTTAGCTTCTAATAAATGTAGTTGCGTTGCCCTTCTCGATTTGAGCAAAGCGTTTAACTCAATGAAGTTTGACAAATTGAAAGACAAATTAATGCATTATAATTTTGATGGCAATGCTATAAATTTGATAATGAACTTCCTTATAAATCGACAGCAACGAGTTATACTTAATGGCACAAAATCAAAATATATTACAACTAACCGTGGGGTACCTCTGGGCACAGTTCTTGGCCCCATCCTATTCTCGCTCTACCTAAGTGATATAACGAAACAGATAAAAAACAGTAATATTTATAAATATGCGGACAATAATTGTCTCATAAGTACTAATGTAAATGCCTTTAATGCTACAAAAATTCTCCAAAATGACATCGAACATTTAACAAAGTATTTCTCAAATAATCAATTGAAAGTAAATATTGAAAAAACACAATTTATAATTTTCTCGCCTAAGGCGTTTAAAAATCTCACAAAAAACATTGTACTAAATATAAATCAAGTACCAATAAAGCAAAGTGAATCAATAAATTATTTAGGTGTTGAGATTGATAATGATTTAAATTTCAAACAATTTTTAATGACTAAAATTTAAAAAATGGCTCTGGCGTTAGGTATCTTTACCATCTGTGAAAAGTATCCAATATATATCACAAACAATTAATAAATTCTTTTTGGTTTATCTCATTCTCAATCAGAAGCGTAGACAGAATAAAAATCAGGAGGGGCAATAAACTGAATCAATTAAAATTTTGAAAAAAAGTGCAGCACATTATTCAGTTTTGTAAATATTTAGTATATATTATGTATGTGAGGCTTAATTTTTTATTTTAAGCAAAAATTTTCGCTTAATTTAATAGTTGCGTAATGTTTTAGATAAGTATGCGTCTCAGCTTTAAAAGAATCAATGAAAATTTTTAATATATTTTAAAGAAGCTACATAACAAGTCGTCATTGATCAATTTCTTAACACTTTATGGTAGTAATAGGAATACTAGTTAATACTATCAAACTTTCAACTGAAATATAATCTTATGTCTATTTTATATACTTAGCTATCTCAGCTCAAGTTGCAATGAGAAAAATCTTTTAAGATACATGACCTTAATATAATAACTGCATGTCTCACCTAACCATATGCAGCCATTATTAAGGCTGACTAAGAAACTATGTTTCTTGTTGGCCATAAGCATTAGTAAACTAACGCCCATGTTCCACAGCTTTTGTTTAGCATTGATGAGCCCCCTCTACAATAGCAGGCTCATAAACGCGCTCAACCAGGGCTGCGTGTTGTGCACATGACACAGTATGAGCTTGTCTGGTTTACCGCTACTAACTCTTTCAGCTGCTAAAATAGTCTAAAATTATGCCTGCCTCCACGTTTCTTATATAAGTGTAACAGCATGAACTGCTTGATGCAAAATAACACATAATAATGATGTTGATTTGGCGGGTAAATAAATGTAGCGGAATTCTTGTTAATTGCATATTAAATTTGGTGTGAAAGTTATTTAAATAGGGCCATTGACCATTTATTTATCTTTTAACTAAACCAATATTAATAGTATAGGTTCATTCTGCTCCAAAAAGAGGGGGGCGAGGCTTCGCTTTGGNGGGGGGGGGGCTTGCCCCCTGGCTCCCCGTAGCTACGCCAGTGTTTTCAATATTGTTCATTTCTCTTTAGAAACATACTTCTGTCTAAAACTTTCAATTGGTCTCTTAAAACACTTAATTTTGCGCAAGAACATGACAGTTCATCCGTCTATCGAATTCAATATAAAATATTAGCTCCTTATTACAGGATTCAACTGCATATAGTATCAATATTATTTAAGTGTAAATCTAGTACACCTTCTCTTTCATTTTTAAAACAATATATTAAGTTAAATGAACGTTCTCAAAAATTTTTATGCTTAGATAAACATTCAAATAGTTTTCACGACATGGCAACTAAAATTTGGAATAACTTAGACGATGAAATTAAAATGGAAATTAACTAAAAAAATTTTAAAAAGGAGTATGTGTTACTATAATTTTGTAAATCGTTTTTAGATTATAGTCTTGTACCAAAGATTTTTTCCAATAAATTGTTTTGACTCTTATCATTATTATGTTATTATTGTTATTTACAGCAATAAATTTGCTTTGAGTCTTATTATTAATAGAAATCATTTTCTTAAAATTTTAACTCAATTTGGCTAAAATTCAATTTTTACTATTCCAGAAACTTTGCTAATTAATGATATCAATCCAAATTCGTTCAATCCAGAACCGACAATCCGTAATAATTTTGTTAAGAATATGAATTGCAGAGGTGGTGGTCTTATAGTTACTGCACCAAAACTTTTAAATCCAAGACGAAAAAAAGAGAAATTGAATCTGATCATTCTGTTCTTGAAACTTTATGAATCAAAATGAAATATATATATATATATATATATATATATATATATATAGTTTTTTAACTTTATGTTTTACTTCATTATTTATGTATCCTGCAAATCGCCAGGCCGTGATAAAAGTAAGCCATAATTAATAACATTTATTTAATTTGCATAAACAGGTAATATGTATTAAAATGTTTTCATTAACTTATTTTATATATTTATGTATCATAATATTGACTAAAATTCAATTACTTAATTAGATAAAAAATTAATGACATCAGAAGTAGATGGTCTTTTATTACTTACATGCGTAGTTAATATACGAGACCGCTTCACTTTTAATCTAAATCTCAGGGAATTGTTGAGGAAAATTCATTTTATTGGAAATACAAGCCCCTATAAAGAAGTGCTTCTTCTAAGAGGCTTGGGTTTCATCAAAGCCAAAAATCAGTTAATATTTTAACCAATAACTAAATAATATTCATAATCAAATATAATTACTTACAATCTACATGTAAGTAATTTTCCTCGAGCACTTCGCCTTGTATTCTTAAACCATAAATATTCATAACCCTATTAAGCTTACACAATTAATCAATACAAAATACCCACATTAATCACGCATGGCAATCGCTACCTAGTGTTCCGCAGGCATAGCCGTGCAGAAAAGAAGGCGGGGACCGGGCATTAGTGTGACCGGGCGGCCGGGCATCGGGCGTATAAATAACTGAGCATAGGTTATACCCGTGCCCGCACAAATAAAGTCTGGTATAATCATAAGAAAATATGCTGCAATAACGTAAGTTTTTTTTTGCTTTTAAAAAAAATTAATAATTTACCGCCAAATTTATGTTTTTACCCCAAAAATGTTTAAATTTTGGTCATTTGCTGTAGTACAATGACAGAAATGGAAAACACTAACCTCTATGTGTGATCTTTGATAGAATTAATAAATTTTATAGGAGTAGTAAATACTTTCTCACTAAAAGAAAAAATTATATTAGTAGTACTTTTGTGCATTTTGATTTAATTTCGCAGTATTTTACGTTTTTCTAAATAGATGGTGGACAGGGCAGCCCATTCCTGCCCGGTGAAATCCAGCGGGCGGGTGGGCTCCGAGCATTGGAAGATAAACGGGCGTAGAGCGGGCACTGGCAGCGTTAAATCTAAAAATGCAAAATACTCTAGCTACCACATTGGATGCCCTTATTGAGAAAGGTGGTAGGCACCAAGTTTGCACACTGGCTTAGCTGACCTGCAGGTGCTAGAGTACCACCGCAGGCAGGCCGTCACAGGCCATTTTTTTGCAGGCCTGATCGGTGGCAAATAAAAAAGAATTAAGTTATTTCTGAAACATGTAGTCTTTCATTAATTGGATTTCGTGGTATCTAGAAAGTTAGTACTTTTGTTTTTTTAATAGAAACACTTATTTATTTATGTTTCTCTCAATTTCATAGTAATATTTTAAATTAATGTAAATACTGTTACTAAAGTAGCTACTGTAAGTAAGTTTAATGTAAAAGTCAATCCAGTGATGAAGAAATGTTTCTTCCTAGGTGCATGCAGTACTATGCAAAATGCACTGTGAAATAAGTGAAAATGTATTCCTTCATCAACGCAATCCTCACAAACCCAAGAAATGAGGGGTGGGTATAAATTTTAGCTGATGTGTGTTTCGAAATCGGAATTTTACACAACTTAGAATTATATGCTGGTTACCTCTTTATTGTTTATTTCACCAAAACATTCTTTAAAAATTCAGAATTCTATCTAAGAAAATTTTGAAAATGACAAATTCTTACTTTGGAAGATTAGATTAATTTTCTCGCAGAATATAGACTTTTTGAAAAAATATTTCTTTTTATGAATGCAGAAAGTTTAATAGAGGTGATAGATGGCAATATAGCCATACCTTGTCCAAAACCAGGGCAGAGAGGACACTTTTGACTTTTGTGGTAATGTACTACATACGGTGTTGTATTCTCTACACCTACCCTAATTATAACAATAATCTTAGAATTGAATTCAGTTTTTTTTTCAAATCAACGAAAGCCCTTTAAGTATAAGAGGATTAGACTACATATTTTATGAGCAGCATAAATTATTCTTATACTTTGAAAACGAATTTAAGCATCCACTAAGAAATGGACATGTCATTTCATAATATGTTTAAGCGTTTCAAGGCAAATTGATACAAAGTCTCTATAGCATTATCTTACTTCCTTTTGCCTGAGTTATTTTTATTTTCTATCAATATCCATAATAGTGACACACTTGCTCGCTCTATTGGTGGGTACACCCGTATCCGCACAACCCTCGTTAGCTTGCTCCCATCCTACATTATATATATTAAAGATGTTTCTTCCAAAAACATAAAGTATATGTAAAATGTAAAAAAAATGAAATCATAATGAATGTGAAATTTTTCGAATTCAAATTGCGAATTTTGAGAAGAACTGCGTACAGTTGTTAAGCATTGAAGGATAATATTCACAGGAAGAAGGACATTTTTCTTTACTGGCAAATTATATCTTCAAAAAAAGTGGAATATTCTATTAATGTAAAAGCCGTGACACTCGTAATTCTTAAGTACTGCAAACAATATAGATCGTGTTTAAATTCTAACTTTTTATAAATTTTATAAAAATTTCTTAAATGTTAAATTTTCATGTATTATATATATTATAGTTCACATTGATCCTGGGTTGAGCTTTTGCTTACTGCCATTTCGTTGCACTGGGCTTTAATTGTTTCTATGTTTCAATCTGGCTTGAGTTGAGTTTCAGCCGTTTAACTTAGGATTGCGACTTCGATTTATTGAAACATTAGCTATAGCCCACCAGGNTATATATATATATATACTATATATATATCTTTAATGGCTCAACCCACGCTCACTTGTAGAGGAAATATTTTACACAAACAAAAATTTTTAAATTTATATATTTATGATAGTTACGATTCTTTTACATGCGTTTGTTGTGTACATCTTGGAGCATAAGGTTCTAGAAAAACTAAGTTTTGTATTTGGATTCGCTAAGGAACCCTATGGCAACAGTGGAACTTTTTGTCTGATAGTTAGAGTGTTAATTATTAGCATGAAAAACAAGACGAACCTCTATCAAGTGGTGTTTTTGAAATTTGAGATATCTTTATTATTTAATGAGTTATGACAATTTTGGAAAGCATAGGTTCCATCACAAATTATAGAAAATGATTTGAGCAAATGGTAAGCTTCTCCATATTAGATATGGGAAATATTTGCATATATATTATTTCTAAACGTCTATGTTTGCACATTCTTGCATTTTTACTTTGCTTTGGTCATCTTACTTAATACGAGGAGTGTCCGCAGGCCTGTAGCCAGGATTATCGCCTAAGTTGGTCTTTTAATATACTAAAATTTAAACTAAAATTTCACCGAGACTGTAAACCATTTTAATTTTCATACATCGGTAGGATTTTTGAAAATAAAGATGAAATAGATCTTATTGAGAGCAAAATTGAATTAACAAACTTTGTTTTTACATGTAGATTTATAATTGATGCCTAGGTGTCCGATATGTAATGCACTAAAATGCATAGTGTATGGCAGATTAGATTCCGTAAAGCAATGAACTATACGCATTAGCTGTTCTACATGTAAATATGTATTTTATTCATTTCTGCTAGGCTACGTAACTATCTAATCAATGCTCTTTTTATGTTGCAAATTATTGTCATTATTGTTTCAAATTTGTCACAAACTAGTTTGAAAAACTTTTATTTTTATGGAAGCAACTAACACAAATATTTTCTTGAGAATGCATAGTAAAAAGTATTTTTAGCGATTTCGTGATGGCATAAAAATGCAGGCCAATTTAGAGAAATGGCTAAAAATACTTCTTTTTGTGGGCGAATAAAATGCAAATTGCTCCCAAAATCTAACAAACATTTCCTTTAAAGAAAGGCAGCACTACAATGCGTATTACTTCACGATGCAGAAAGATTTCGTGACGGTATAAAAATGCATGCCAATTTAGAGCAATTGCTAAAAATATTTTTTTATGCCATGTATTAAGATAGCACGCAAAGTTCATTTTCGTACGCCATCGTGCGACCAGTACCAAGAAATATTTCGTTTAATTATACGACATTATGCATGTTAATTATTATTTATTATAAGTGTGGACCTTTCAACATCTTCTTTCTGCTGGCCATATCGATTGTTTGCATGTACACAGGAGCATGTAGCTATTAATCTTTAGGGTTATTTCAATGTGGGGCAATAAATAAAGTAAAGCAGTCAAGGTTGTGCAATTCCCTTTATTTTGATTCATAACAAGAACAATCGTTGTACAAAATTAGTAAGGGTAAGCAGGATAAATTCTGGAGTCGCACCCCCTTATGAGTGAAAATTATGACTAGTCAGAGTGAAAGTATAGATAACTTAAGTCCATCTCGGCTTGGTGCAGATTCTACACAAGAAGCAAATGATTACAGTAATCATGAACAAAGCTGGGCCAGAGCTTGTGAATGTTTGACCTGAGGGTGCTCATATGAATGTAAGCCATTATTGACTTCAGGTATTTCAACGTCTTTTAAATGACATTGAATTGAACCATCCTCAGCAACAAATTGTTTTCCATTTTGGCAATGCATCAAATCACACAGTCTGGTCTGTCCGTGATTTTTGGATTGACATGGAATTCTGCTTGCTACTCATGCTCCATATTCTCCTGATCTTGCTCTTCTCGACTTTTGAATTGATGGCAGATGTGGTTTACCACCGTGTACAAGATTTGGACAGAGCTGTCAATCAGAAACTGAAGGCTATTTTAAAAATCGTTCGTGGTATGTTTTCAGAAATGGGAAGACGCTTACAAAAGTGTATTGCACTTAATGGAGAGTATATTGAAAAGCACCGCCCTTGATTTGTATATGACATATCTTGTATTTTTTGTACAATAAAGGTTCATTACTTATCGACACTGCTCATAATATTTGAAATTGTTCAAAAGACAGTTCGCAAGTACATAAATGAGACAAATATTGATATTTTTTTGTTAAAAATCACATTTTAGATTTAAATGATATAACACAATTTTGCCTTGCCTTAATTAGAAGTTCAGTTTCAAATCTAGAATAAGCATATAAGTCCTTAATGTTTATAATTATTTGTCCGATAAAATTTCAACACTCACTTTTAGCTAAACTCATCTTTCTAATAATTGTTCTAAGTGTACCAGTTTTCATTCTAAAGTACTTTCAACCTGCAAATTGAATGGAATGGAGATAATAAAACTGACTTACACATCAAGGAGATCTAATGGTACTTGGATGTAGCTCCCAGATGTGTGAACAGTTTTGGGAATTTGCCTGAATTATCGATAATGTTGCTAATAACTGCTTTCCTTGGAGATTTTAGGTGAACAGCAACATCTGATGTGTACGAGCATTTTAGCAGAAAAAGAATTTAAATGGGAAATTTTAAGGAAATGATAATTTTCTTGTTGCTCAGAATTTCCTTGATATATGCTTTTAATTTAATACCGATTTTAGATAGGAGATTCAAGATATGAATGTCTTTGATAATCAATGAGCTAATGTTTCGTCTAAGCACTGAAAACAACACATTCAACCATTCAAGTAAAGCACTTGAAAAACATTTGACTTCCAAATGGTTTAGTTTCAGATTATAAATGTCTTCATTAGTTCGTGAATTAGATTTGTTTGGAAATTTTTTGGAGAAGCCATTCCAGATTTTGAAAAATTCTTAGTGGAAATAAGTTTAATATGCAATAAATTATTTTTAGTTTATTATTTACCTGAACATTATTTGAATTTTTTTCACTGAAGCAATTTTCGAAATTTTCTTGAAATCGCAATATTAAAAATTTATTATTAAACCAGTGCATATCTTAAATTAGCAATAAATGAAAAATAATGCTTTATAAAATCTTGTACATGCATTTATTGAAATCTTACACAATAATTAAATTAATTTGAAGTTAGCTACTAGAGTTACACATAAATATATTAAAGGAATAAAAGTCTGTTATTAACCGGGGTTTCTCTTCATTTTTAGAACCGAGGAATTTGCAGTAGCACTCTCTTCATCAAATCTTGCAAGGTTTCAGGCAATTCAAGGCAATTTAGCTGGAGCATGGCTCAATGTTCTTCTATCAAACAAACTTAACCTGAAGTCGAGCAATGTCACTTTGCGTGTCAGTGTTGCCTCTAGACTTGGTGTTCGTGTATGTGAACAACATACCTGTATTTATGGCGCACATATTTCACCTGATGGTCTTCATGGATTGCCTTGCTAGAGGAGCGCTGGTCGTTTTGCACGCCATTCTCAATTGAATAACCTTTTTAAGCGCACGTTTTCAATTATCGACATCCCTTCAATTTTAGAACCCCCGGGATTGATCAGAAAAGATGGGAAATAACCTGATGGCGTGACTACTGTTCCTTGGTCAAGAGGAAACTCCTTAGTGTGGGACGTTACAGTAGTTGTTGCAATTGCTCCCAGTCGGATTTCAACTTTTGCTCCAGCTAAAGCTGCAACAGATGCTGAATTCCTAAAAATATCTAAATGTTGTGACATTGTTCCACAAGGCTATATATTTCAACCCCTAGCTTTTGATGTCAAGGCGGTGCAGCTAAATTAACTGGAGACTTTATTTCACAACTTGGCAAGTCCCTAATATTTTCATCAAAAGAACCATGCGCGGCGGAGTGTTTTAATAATTATAATAATAATATAAAAAATATATAAATAAATATATATATATATAAATAATAATTATAATTCAGCAGAAAAATGCCGCTTGCATTTTGGGAACAATAGAAGATGAATCTTCATTAGAAGAATCACTTTATTTCTTCTAAATAGATTGGACATTAAGGAAAAAAAGAATATTTCAGAAATAATGACAAACATCGACTTGCTCATATAATTACAACCTTGGGATTTAATGTCAAGGAAATTGAAGAACAAAGTGGTACAGGGGATGTCCAGAAAATAAACCAAGTCTGAGTAAAAAGCAAAATTTATGGAGTTCAATAAAAAATACAAATATTGTCAATTCAAGTCTTTCATTTAAAGAAGATGATTTATAATTTGAACTATACTTCGGATTACTCAATATTTATTGTACATACATAGATTTGTATTTAAAAATTATAAAATAAAACATTTGTTATGAAATCAATTCAATTCATCACCAAGCAGAAGCACTTGGCAGTAATATGGATTAATAATGGCTGAATACTAGAGAATAAAAACAAGAAAAACAATTTGATGTTGTGGTACTCTGACGTCTGCAATATCAAAGCATTTAAAAATTGTTTTCTAATACCTCAACAATGGCAATAGTTGGCGTGGTGTTGGCCAATGATAAACTGAATACACTAAGGAAGTAATAATGATTCGATCTCAATCTGACCTGACGCTCTGTTGTCATTTATCGATGAAAATACAAAAGAAATACTAGCCTTTTTAGAATGATGTATGTATCACTAGGAATTTGATTATTATTTTTAAACGTTTGTCTTGCTAACAATATTTTAGGAAAAACAAAATAATGTTAATATTTAATCTTTTTTCAATCAGGGATATAACATTATTTCCCAAGGAGAGTGCTTTATTTCCAGGAACCCCTTTGACCAAGATAGGGTTAACCTAGTAGCAATCAAAATACCTAGAAATTTGTGACCATTTATAAATGCTGGTTTACAATGAGGGTTCGTGAAATTGATGTCTTTTTCCCAGTATTGTGCATTTCGTAATTCTTTGTTTATGTATTTTCCGGAATATGTAAATATAATATACTTAGTTAATAATGCATTTGGCATGATTTTGTAGCTTAGTGTGTTTTCATGTGCTGATACCACAATAAAAATCATTAATAAATTATGATTATCATAAAATTTAGTTTTCAAAATTATCTTATTAAAGCACGGTTTCAGTACAGTTTTGTCAACAAACAATATATTTCAATATATTTGAAAACTAAATACTGCTGCGGCAAAGTGCATGCGCAAGATAATATGAGCAGCATGCTTGCCGGTTGTGTGAGAATCTTGACACAACAATCAACAGAACACAACTGCAAGAGTATATTCCAAGATCGTTTGAGATAGGCCATATATTTCATAAGGAAATAAATAATTTATGATTAAATGAAAATTAAATTCTACAAAAAAGTTATACAATGCATATTAATACATCGGCTACACAAGCAGAGCAGCATAGAAGATACACATCAACGCTGCATATACATAGATAAGAAACCACAACTTATTTCAAGCCTCAACATAACTTTTTAGAATCTTTCAGAAAGCGTATGACAAGCGGCTTTGAAAGCTATGCGAGTTTCGCTATATCTTGCATGATTATTAGCAGATTCTAGTTTCATTCCAAAATAATTTCGCCATTTTGTAAATTCATTCCTTGAATGAAATTGACGAATTGTCAATTCACTTAATTCTTTTTTAATTTCTTGAATAATGAGGTCCTAAAGAGATGGTGCATTACAAAATATAGAAGTTCGCTCAGCTTTAAGGAACTGAATATCATATATTAAATTAAGTCTAAAGAAATATTTTCATACGAAGGTATTTATCAATAATGCTTGCAAAATTTCATTGCTTAATTTGTTCAATTTTTCAAAACGGTAGAACAACTTAGGAAACTCTGTGAATCATAATACATTTCATATAATTCAATTCATCTGCTCCCATACAATTCAATTTTAAATGATGTTATGAATGTGTATGGTACCCAGTGTTGGATTATAGCTTGTAATGTGCAATTACCCACAGATGTTTTGACATGAGGTCTAAATGATATAATATAATGTGTGATTGAGTCAAATTTGAGCAGAATAATAAACATTTTTGGTTGCAGCAACGTTTCAATAACGTTGAATTTGTGACATAAAGCATTGCACAGACGTTGCAGGATAGCTGAATTTGAAACGAACTGGTTGCATATATATTGATGTGTTAATGACCGTCACAGCAACATTGCAGGAACGTTGAATTAGGGTAGTTATAAAACTCTGTGAATCATTTCTTCACTCTTAGTGTTCCCATGCTATTCAATTTAAAATAAAGTTATGAATGTATATGGTACCCAGGGTTGGAGTACAGCTGGCAATGTATGTGCAAATAAAAATGGGTGTTTTGAACTGAAGTCAAAATAAATTAATATAATGTGTCCATTTTGAGCAGAATATTATGATAGTTGAAACTCTAATGAGTACTTTAATCCTAAATATAGTAAATAGTGCATTGCAAATACAAATGACTTCACATCAGAATGTAAACTCAGGTCCAAAAGAGAAAAGCCTTAACTGTTTTCTCATTCATGTAACATATTTTGAAAGGAGTCCGCAGTTTTCGATTTTCAATATATATATATATATATATATATATATACATATATTCCATAAAAAAAAATTTATTCGAAATCATGCATGTTTCGCTGCATAATCACAGCTTATCAGCGATAAAATTGACGAATACAGGACTTTATATATTCTATTCTTCTATTCTTCATATTGTACTAAAACCTATAAAATTTCAGCATTAATCAATCGAATGTTTTCAAAATCATCTAATTACACCAATCTTACTGAAGGAATTGACAAACTTTTTTCAATTTTTACTTTTAGATAATGGACATCCTCGCAATCTCATAAGAAAATACTTAGACAAATTCTTCAAAAATAACAAGCAACAACAAAGTAAATACAACTTAAAAAGCATTTATTGGAGCTTACCATATATTAAAAAACAAGAAAAACACCTAAAGCAACAAATTCAAAGCATCAATAGCAAATTACGCAATTATGAAACAAAAATAATTTCAACATTTACTTCAAAAATGACTTCATCATTTTTCAGTAACAAAGATCCTATAACGAAGCACTTGGCTCCAATAAATGATTTTTAAGTTGTCTTTACTTTGTTGTTGCTTGCTATTTTTGAAGAATTGGTATAAGTATTTTCTTATGAGATTGTGAGGATGTCCATTATCTAAAAGTAAAAATTGAACAAAGTTTGTCAATTCCTTCAGTAAGATTGGTGTAATTAGATGATTTGAAAACATTCGATTGATTAATGCTGAAATTTTATAGGTTTTAGTACAATATGAAGAATAGAATATATATAGTCCTGTATTCATCAATTTACTGTGCCATTTTGATTCGATTTTGTCTTTTGTTCCTAGTAGATCTGAATCAAGAAATATTAGTTTATTATTTTTATATGTGAATTCTATCAAGCTTAAATGGTTGTTCATAAATTTTTGAAATTCATCGATGTCATTAATGTTCTTGAATATGCAAAAGGTGTCATCAACATATCGATAGTATAATAAAGGATTCGAGTTCGTTTTTAAGACTTTAAATTTAGATTCAATAACGTAAAAACAGAATGTTACCATTGTGGAGTCTAAGGGTGAACCCATTGCCATGCCATTTATTTGTTGGTACATATTCTTGTTAAATAAAAAAAGTGTATTTTACATGGCAATTTGAGTAATGATTAAAGAGTAGATGCAGGGATTGTAATTTGTTGCGTTGGTATAGTTTTGATTATATATTCATAGTTTGTTTAACAGGAATGTTGGTAAATAATGATTTTGCGTCAAGGCTTGCCATAACTACTTTGTGGCAATTGAATGTTGCTGTTGATTCTTTTATTTTGCTTAGGAAATCTTCAGTATTCTTCACGTTATATTTTTCGGGAATAAATTGTTTTAAAATAATATTTAGTTCTTTAAATGCCCAGGTTGAAAAATAATACTAATCTTACTATTTTTACCCTTATACTATAACAAATTTTTAAACCTACTAAACCCTAGCATTCTACAACAATCTTAATAATCCAAAGAATATTTTTTAGTAAGTTTACTAAGTATCACTTTCAATAATAAAATAATCTTAGTAATTTTAAGACAGTTTCTTATTAAGTTTACTAAGTCTATGTATAGTACTTAATAAGAATAACATAGTAAAATTTTCAAAAAAATTTTGTCAAAATTTCCGACGAAATATTATCTATATCTCTTTTTCCTGACATAAATATATGCGGAATAGCTAAAAACTGGTCTTAATAAATTTAATGTATTGAAATTAACTGTACTATTTATAATTGCTGTGCGCCATCTATTGAAGCATATTAGAAGAGATAGCATGCTTATGAGATTCTCAAATACAACAGATAGGTTCCTATAATAATCATTATAGTTTTTTTACAGTGACACTTAAAGTTTTCTGACAAGAATGTTGTATGTTAAGATTTAAAAAGTCACACATAATATATTTTACAAGAAAAACATTAAACTTGCATTTATGTTGTTTTTGACAATTATAAATGTATGAAAAGATAATTTATATTTTTAATGTAAATATATACTATAAAATACATATTCTAAATTTGTACTAAACTAAAAATGTGATAAAGATTGAAACACAGACATTTTGAATTAAAGTTGCTGTTTGCGTATGTTTTCTATATTCCCGAAATTACGAAATTCTAATTGCATTGAAATATTTCTGCAGTGTTATCTGATGCTACGTCATCTAAACATGAACAAAACGTAGCAGATTATATAATGCAATTTGGAAACGCGCTTCTATAACCTGGAATCTAAGTGAGAAGCTTACTACTTGCGAAGTTCAATGTGTTTAAAGAGCTGTGCTACCCTCAACATTAGTTGTAAGTTATTATAAGCTTTATGTTATATGCAACGTTTATTATCAACTATCTAATAAACGATTTACTGCATGGATTGTTACATTAGGAAATACTAAATATTAAGGTACTCTTTTGTGTGTGTAAACTTTTTATTTATTCTATCTTTTTAAATACATTAGTTGTGCTTATTTATATAATTTTTAAAAATTAATGTCCAATATTTAATTGCTTATTCAACACATATAAGCGATTTTCTGAAAAAATGAAATTCAGTATTTTTCTCTAATATAGTAACGTGTATCCAGCACTTTGTAGATATTTTAAAATGTTCTATCCAAAGCCCGTATATATATATATATATATATATATANATAGACTCAAAACATACCCTATTACATTTTTAAAAATGGCTAACCCATACATCTACAAGTACAATTACTAAAAGAAACAATAACTACAACTTCACACAGATGTTTACACTATTTCCGGATACAATATGGACTAACACAGTTCAAGAAGATTACAGATTTTACGATGTTGCTAACAGACTTGAAACTGAAGTCTTATTAAGATATGGAAAACATTCTTTAGATGACATTACTACAGAAGAAATACACAATAATATATGATGAATATATTAATATATAATAATGAATCGTAACTTAGTTCACACTTTTCAAGACATATGCCCGGAAATTGAAATAGATGAAACAAGTGCTCACACGTCAGATTTTGACGCTAAATTAACTGTTAATTGCAAGAAAAAGTTTACTTCTATATAAAAAATTTCACGATTTGTTCAATAACAAGATTAACGAGATTAGACAATCAATGTTTATTTCCAATTCCTTTCATGAAAGCAAATGGATAAACTTTAAAAACCGACATATTATTGAAATTGAAACTTTATTTTCAATAACGAGATCTAGTTCTGATTTTCAAGATATTACATGGAGTAGTACTAGGTCTCATGAATTGATTCAATGCACGCATAAAACTGTTATGGAAAAACAACAGTGGAAGTTTTCGACTCTACAGCAAGCTGGGTGGGGGTGTAGTATAGTCCTGGATATTAGAACCAATTTGTATTATTATTGGTCAATAAAAGAGATTTCGTTGCTATTTTATTATGTTCTAATCCGTGTGACTTATTCTTATTTCTGATTGGTCGCTGGCTTTCGAGTCATCATTATTGCTTTGCTTTATTTAATTTGAATTGTTCAATAGATGACTGATCGTCTGCCCAGCACTTTTTGTTAAACTTAAATATTTACTTTTGTTAAATGTGTGATGTTTTAATTTAAGTTTTGATTTCCCAACAATCAGTTGTATTATTTTTAATTACATATTTCCCAAGACCGCTATTCTAATAACATTTTAGATATAATAATTTTTCCCAAATTGTCCTTTACTTTTCCGGATATATTTTATTGTTTTTTTCCTTATTTTATATTAATGTTTAATATGTACAGGGTGTTCGCGATCTCCCCGCCGTTTTTTAAACTCAATCATAACGAAAAATAATGATTAAAATAGATTAAGCTATTATGGGAGTTGACTGCACCGTTTATATGGAAAGTTGCCTCATCGCTGAAAGCCAGTTTTTTTACGAAATTGCAATCTCTGCGCTGTTTTTCAATCACTTTTCGGCAAAATTCTAATCTGCGAGGTGGATCAATAGCTAATAACTCTTGAACTCTTGTGAATTTGAAGGGGCGGATTTTCTCTTCTTTTAAAACTTTATGCACTGAAGAGACAGATACACCAACAGCTTGACTTACCTTTCTTTGAGATGTAGTGGGGCAATCACCAAAAGCTGAAACAATTGCTTCTCTCTTCTCACTTGATAATCGTCTGTTCCTGTGATTTCCTATTGGTGGCCGTGGAAGCACTGATAATGTTTCTCTGAAACGGTTTTTCCAGTCACGTAGAGTTCGTACAGGTGGGGCTTCTTTATTATACCTTTCAGAGAACTTGCGGCATGCCTCTTCGCAGTTAAACACCGTCGCATAGGAAACAATCATTGAAATTTCATCTAACGTATAGTCTCTGTATTCCATTATTGATTATCAATTTGATTACAAATGCAATCTGTGTATTGAAAGTAATGGAGGACACATTGAACACTTGCTTTAATTTTATGCTTGTTGTTGGTAATATAATTAGTGTTTATTTTAATCATTATTTTTCGTTATGATTGAGTTTAAAAAATGGCGGGGAGATCGCGAACACCCTGTATATTATATAGAATATATTTTGGTTAACTATGCCTATTAAGTTTATGTGTTTTTAACTGTCAATGTGTATTTATCTCAGATGTATTCAAAATATCAAAGGATAATTGGATAATGAAATTGCAAAGGACCACGATATCCTGATTCTAACCTATGCTACCTAGCAAGTTGCAATTCACTATTCGTCACACCTTGTCATGTCTGAACTCTTCCTGCGCAAATTTTTCACACTCCTTTATCAGATGATCAACTGTCTCCAAATCTTGCTTACATAACCTGCATTTGTCATTTACGTCAGTTCTTCTGTGTATGTGCTTCTTCATTCAAAAACAAGAGATGTTCATGCACAACTCAAATGAAGGACAACAGCAGAATTTAAATTTTGCTGATATTTGTTATATCGATTTGTATTTAAGTGCAAGCATATTTTGCAAATATAATTTTTAATTGTTTGGTTTTACTAATCGCGTAATACGCAAAGATGATTATTTTACATCTGCGTAATAAACAGTGATGAATATCTTACTACGCACATAATACGCAGCGATTATCATCGTACTAACTGCGTAATACGCGGCGTCACTATTTTGGTAATATTGACATAGATTATAGTACTTAAACTTACTAAGATTGCTAATTATTTTTAACCTGGGTAGATTATAGGTGTTGATATTGATAGAGCTTAAAACTGGTGGCATAGATAGTTTTCTTTGTTTTTGTGGATCTTCTGTAAGCCATATATTCTTGCTGCTACACTTCCTGTTTTTCTTGTGTTTTCATAGAATTCTTTTGATATTAGATTGTTTGCATTAAGCATCTTAATGTGGTAGTTACTCTTTCGTCGTCTTGGTAATTTAGCTGTTTAAATTTAGTTATATCATGTAGAATTTAATTCATTTTTTCAAAATAGTAGCTTTGTCACATATTAAAGTGACATTACTTTAATCAAAACGATTTTTTTATATGCTTTTATCGTTCGATAGATTTTTAAGGCATCTGTCATCTGTTTTACAGTATTTGGAATTGTAAACTTTTTATTGATGTAGTTATTGTATAGCTTTATAATTTCAGCTTTGTATTTGTCTTCTTCATTTTTCGTGAACTTACAACTTTTACATAAGTTTTGGAAAAAAATTTCTGTTGTTATCTTTGTATTAAGAATATTTTGACAAGATATCCATGACGTTTTCATACCATAAGACAGAGCTTTTTTTCTGCTAGATAGATTTTTTTTACTTTCAAGTCTTCGTTCAACTTCTTTGTTCCACTTAATCTGTTTGGCTTTTTTCATGTCTTATCCTTGTTAGGCGAATTTCTGTTTTTATTGGATATTTTGTACACATAATAATTGGAATTGATGTATACATATTATTAATGTATATGTGCAATTCATTTAGCTTCTGCTTAACTTCTTTTATAACTTTTCGTAGTACTTTTAATTGGCCTGGAATGAATAAATCTGCGAGGCATCTATATTGCAATGGAATTGAGATTTTAAGAAAGTTGGGTGTAACTTTAAGTTTGAAACGATTTTCAAAAAAATTAAATGTAGTCGATGTTTTTCATACTTCAATAAACTTTTCTTGTATTTGGAAAATAACTTCTTTTCTTCATCATTTGATAAAATAGAATTAAATGATAATTTGCTAAGGCGTACCATATTCTATATAAAAACAAATTTATTCGAAATCACACATATTTCACTACATAATCATAGCTTCATCAGTTATAAAATTGAGGTAAATTAAAGATGGCTTTAGAATAAATGTAATAATTTGAAATTATTTAATTGTTTACTTAGTAGATTGATGTTGCATTGTTTGTAATAATTGCTTCTGCTGTTCTTATGTAATTGGTTTTAGTTATAATATTGCAATTTTCTTTCTTTGACTGATGTTAATGACAGTAAATTTCAGAGTTTAAATGGATTTTAAGATGTTCTTAAATCTCATATATATATATATATATATATACTATGGCGGATTTCGTTGGATACGAGTCCAAAAGAATTTTTTTTGAAAAAACCTGAAACTCATATATAAGAAATTAGCCCCCGATTCCAAATGCACAATGTAAAATTTTTTCGTTAAAATGAGTTATTCTGGCTTTCCATCAAAAAAGTGCGGGCGATGGATACAAATCGTATAGTAACTAGAGCCTATATATATATATAT
>CABFPE010000504.1:249685-261557 GCA_900660155.1 Hofstenia miamia
TATATATATATATATATATATATATATATATTCATTTATTAGAGAGAGTATATAGTTCACTTTTTGCAACTCTTAGGTCGATCATAAGAAGTGCAAAAATAAACATAAATGAAATTACCAAATATTATTATTATGATTTCAAAGAATTTCTTTTGATGATTTAACTGCCAACCTTTTTAACAATCTGTTTTTTCTAGCACAAATTGAGTAATTATGTCTTAGTTTTAATTTCGGAATAAAATAATGAATAGGGTGTTCGTCATTTTGAAGGTCTTTCCATATTGATTTACAATGCATTTCTCTATGTTTGTTAAGAGTTAAACATTGTATTTCAATGCACGCTTCCATGTAATTTAATGATGGTCTTATGAATTTAAATGCACATCTCTGAATACGTTCAATTATGGCAATTTCCTTTTGTGTTAAGGCATAATTCCAAACAGGAGATCAATATTCCAATATTGGTCGAATCATGGTCTTATATATCAAAACTAATTCTGAAGTTGATGCACCTGATATTTTAGAAGTGAAATTCAGTGAACTATTTTGCTGCTTTTTAAAAAAATAAATGCTATTTTTTGTCTATTTTAGATTATTTTGTAAAACAACTCCAAGAAGCATGCATGATTTTAATCGTTGAATTTGAATTTGAATATTTTCTATATAAATTTTAGTTGGTAATGAAAAAAACTTTAATCAACAAATAGTTAATTCTTTTGTTTTTTTTTAAATTTCAGTTTATAAGAGATTCTTTACTCCAATTGTTAACGGAAGATAATAGGGACACTGATTTAGAGGGAATTTCAGGATGACGTATTTCCCATGCTGACTCGAATATGCCATTTAATTAGAAGTTTATTTACAAATAAAATAAATAACCAATGCCCCATTTTTGTTCCTTGAGGAATTCCTGCACATAAATTCTTCCAAAATGACGTCGTGCCACAAGGTAATTTCATGCGTTGACATTTATTAGTTAGAAATGATATTATCCATTGGATAGTAATGGTGTTATTTCCAATTTCAAGCAAACGTTCTATCAATAATGGATGACCAATCAAAACAAATGCTTTCTTGAAATCATATAAAAATTCGAAGATATGTTCCTTGATTTTCTATATGGTTCATCCACTTCTAAGTGATATGTAAAATTGCTGAAACAGTTGATTTTCTAGGGATAACACCAAATTGCTTTTGATCTAGATTACAAATTATTCTATCTATTATTTCTTTTTCTAGCAGTATGCTTTCAGCAATTTTGGATATTGAGTGAGTTATTGATATTGGTTAGAGATATTTTGTTGATGAAATTACAGGTTTAGATTTTACAACAATTAAAACACAACCAACCTTAAATGACCTACTTCTTTAATAATGACGAAATTGGTTTTGCAAATTCATAAGAAAATTCGCGTAATTTGGTAAAATATTACCATGAATATTAGGTCCAGATATCTTATGTCAAGGACAATTTAATTAAGTTGTCCTTGCTTATGTATATCTAGTTTTCTGAGTAATAAGAAAACTTCATACTCAGAAACACTTACAGGAGTCGAATTTTGGATTTCATGTGCACTCAGAGAATTTGACGAAAGTGGTTCATAGTCGGACGTAATTTCAACGAACTCATCATTTATATAGTTTGCTAATGTTGTTTGATCAATCTTGGATAATTCTTGGTAAAAATGTAATTGTTTATATGGATTATCAGTTGTGAATACACTTAATTTTTCATTTATTTCCACCAAGTCGTTGGATTAGTTTTCTGAAAATCTACAATGTGATTTTTAAAATGTATTTTTCGTGGCTGCCTTAATTTTCTGTTAATTTCATTGCTTATTCTTTTGAATTCATTATTGTTTCTTTTAATCAGTGCACGCTGACGCATAATAATCAATTTACAGATTTCTTCCGAAACCCAAGGATTATGATTAGGGTATAATTTTACAGTTCTCATTGGAAAGGCTGAATGAAATAGATGGTTAATAGTTTGAGGAAATATTTTTCTTTTTCATTAAATAATATATTTTCATTGCAACAAAACAACCAATCTATTACAGTTAGGTACTTATCCCGAACTTCAATTTATTATACTGTGATTTGCATCTAAGTTGCAGTAATTTAGGTTTTTGAATAGAATATTTGGCATCTAAAAATACTGATTAATGACAATATCCGCCTATGTTAGGCTAGCAGACTGCAATTCTTAATAAATGCGATAAATTGGTGTAAATCTTATCCAGAGTATTTCTTCCGATTGTAGGGAAAGATAACAGTTGTCTTAATGAAATTCTGTATTTAGAAAGCCTGTATTTAATTAATTAAAATCACCATCGAGGATTATTGCATAATTTTGGTTTGGGTATAATAAATGTTCAAATATTAATTGGAGATATCTTCTTATTCTTACATTTTCTTCCCTAGAGCAATACGAATGGTAATTACACCGCATATGTATCCATTTATTCTGCGTGGTGATTGCGAAGGATTTACAATGATCCAGATATCTTCGATATCTTCGTAGCTATTATCAATATTTGGCAAACATTTATAGGAAGATAGATCAGACCTTACTTGAATCATTACACCACAACCAAATTTGTCCTATTCTGATTTCTTAGGGTCATTCTTTTCTATAATATAACCGTGAAGAGAAGCAGCTATGTCAGAGATATTATACTTTAAATGAGCTTCAACTAAGCATATGATATCTGGATTTGTTGGAGTTATTATTGCATATAATTCATCCATTTTAAATTTTATTGATTACACATTTGATAAAAAAGTAAATGGTATGAAATTACATTGCTTTTTTAGTAAGTTATTGAATTGTTCTGCTTTTTGAAAAGAGAATTTGATTTCAATCTTCATAGGAACTTATTAATAATTTTTACAGAAGCTGTTTATAAAATAAGGCTTTGCTAAAATTTCTTCAGAATTGCATAAATTAAAGCCTTCTCGTAAAACCAATTTCTAATATATTTTGGATGTAATATTTTTAAGCTTAACATTTAAAAAACGTAAAATTTCCCACCGTTTTCTTCAGTTCTCAAACACAAATATCAATTGACACATCCTACAGGAGTAATTATGTTTGGCTTTAGCGAAAAAAATTTTAAATATATGTATTTCTGTAATTATAAATTATTCAATGTTAACTGATGTCAAATGCTACAGCAATATATGAAACATAATGATTGATAAGGCTACTAGCCTAGCTTTATGTAATTTAACTTTCATTAGACAATATACAACTAAACAACCTGAAATGTTTCCAATATTTATTCACGAAAAATAATATATATATACACGTACATATATATATATATATATATATATATTATATATATATGAAAATGGATCTGGCCTATTTAAACTTGGCTCACTTTTAACATACGAGTATGTGATTGGCTTCAGCTTAACTCTGTAGTCCGGGATTGTCCTAGACTAAAAATCAAGGCCCAATTATACCTCTGAGGCCATGTCTTTATCAAAAATAGAGGAGGCTGTCAATATTATAAATGTATAGAAAAAATTAATTACAATATGAATAGTCCACCAACTACAGGAGTTATTGGTTTATTAAATTTCACAAACTAAATTAATCTGCAAAATTAACAAATGTATTACTTTAAAACTAGAAAATTAGCAATGGATTGAAATGATAATAATTTTTTCTCAGTATTTCTGTGTGTTTGCTGTTAGGAGATGTTCTCTTTATTAAATCAAATTTTGGTATTTGCAGATATTACAGCAATTTTTCCCAAGATAGTGGATTTCTACATTATACGCCAAAACAATTGAAATATTATCCATCTTACTGGAGGTGTGGCTTTCGATAATCGGTTTGCTATTTATTTCCGATTTGAATATCGTTGGGCTATATGGCACGATTGAAAAAGTGAATTTGCCTTGGTAGAACTATGTAAACGTGGCAGTTGAGTAAAAGACATAAATCTAATTCATTAAAAATTTTAATGAAATCTTATTTATAATAGAGTTCGTACCTGAACTCGAACATCTTCAAGATAACTTTCATTTCGGTTGTGTACAATGTCAAATCTGCCCAATTTCTTACAAATGTCGTCAACCACTGGATTCAAATTTTCCATTTCGTAAGCATATCGATTTCCACCATTGCAATTAACTTTTAGCTTCTCGTTTGTATGTTTAGATGTAAATCCTTTTTGCGAAACATATTCTTCTACAGATTCTAAAATAGTAATTGCAACAATTTTAACGAAATGTTTTTTTCTGAGAACTTTCCTATACAGCACTTTATCTATGCGAAGTTCGGATCGAAAACCTTATTGCAATTTTGATTTTTCAGATTACTTTAAAATTTCCTAAATATTAATTAAAATGATTACATATAAAACCAATGCTTCACATGTATTTGTTCTAAGAATCCCGAAATGTTATGAAAGATATAAAAATGTAAGTAAATATGAATAACAAGCATATGGACTAGTATTAAATCAGCAAAATCTTACCTTAAGAAAATGCCAAATAGCTTCAAAGCAAATCGGTCTTGTCTTAACAATAGTAGTGTAAATATATTTATTAGTTATTTATATTCAGGATTGCTGGTTTGAAGGCTTACAGCATTTGATAGCTATGTGGAAATAATAGTATAAATATTGTATTGCGTAAAAGTCATTAAGTTGAATATTTTCATATATATATATATATATATATATATATATATATATATATATATATATATATATATATCAATTATTAAATTCGATATATTTAAAGTTTTCTTAAGTATTTTGGATTACTTATTGAAGTTTCCTGTCAATGAAAAAAGTTTTTTCATCAATAATGTAGTCAAAAGCTTGAATGATTTCTGTCTTATTTCCATGCTACCATAGGAACAAATAGTTATTAATTACAAAATTTGATACAACAAGCACAGCTTTTATGAGTTCAGATTTGCATAAAAATGAAAGGACTAAGAGAAATATTCCTTTATGGCAAATATTAAAAATTAAATTAAAAATTAAAAATGTTGATTGTTGTTTGTATTGAAAGGTTGAGTACTTTCAAAGCTATTGCCTTGATGTTTATATCAATTTAATTTAAGCTGTAAAAACCTCTGTTCTCTTCGAAGCTTGCCCCTGCTTCCGAATTGAAATCCTGTCGTCGTTTTTTGCTTCTTGGTTCATTGTGCGAATCTAAACACATCATAGTTTAAATATTTACACAAAAGAAAAATAGCAATATTAGTGTAAATGGAACGAATCCCTCAAGCATATGATGATTTCTATTTTGTTGTTAATCTTGAACTTCCGAAAATGTTTAAAACCATTTTAATACTCCTGAAAAATTCTTAAGTTCTTATATTTAAAAACGAATAAAAATATTAAAATCCTGAAAACACCATATCTCAAGGAGCTTGGGATATCAATGTACACATAAAGTAACAGTTGACATTCATTCCTGCATTAACGGTGGAAAGTACACATATATGCCTTGCTATGACTGATAATTCTATTATATATTGCTCAGTTTATTGAGAGAAGATACCATACAATTTAACAGTTGGTGCAAAAGGGTTTTGTTTTAATAAACTAAATTACCACTAGTGCAATATTTATAACAATTAAGTTTGCTCAGTTACAATCTCTCTCATTATTTTACTACAAATTGATATGATTATATTTTTTATTGTTACTTTGTAATGGAAGTAATTTTAAAAAAAGATTTTGGAAATAAAGGAGTTTAAGAAGTTTGGATTCTTCTAATATTTGGATATACATTAATACTCCAACAAAAATATAAGGATTTTTTGGTCTTCAGAGCTTCATAAACAAATGAAAATTTGAGGAAATTTGGCCACATACGCGTAAATGGTGTAAAATATAAATCTCATTTCTACAGATTCTAAGATTTAGATAATTATTAAAAAGTGTTAAAAATATGAAACTTGTGATATCAGACGTGCCAAACCCCAGGCTTGCTGTTGTGTGTGCGCAATACAACATGAAGTCTTGGTGACAAAATTTCATTGCCATAAATTTAAACTTGTTCATTTGATACAAGAAATTTAGTTATATATTGTTTTATACTTTCAAATGTATTAACAAACTAGTGCCAATGAAAGAATTACAATTCCATCCATTATTGACATTGAGAGCCCACGTATAGTTTTTCAAATATATTTTTCATTTATTTTTATATCTAAAAATATTGCAATAACTTTAGAGTCTTCAACTTTTATGATTAAACTTTTGCATTAAGTCTCTTTATAGATTTGTAAGCTAAGCAATCAAATAATCATGGAAATGTTGTCTTCATATGTAAATGCAGATGCCATATAAAATTGCCTATTGCTTTAACTGTTTTTAAATAAATATAGGTGTACTCTATTGGAAGCACTACAAAAGTTATACGTAGCTTAACAGTAAGATTAGCATGACCCCATCTCATTGGGATACCCTATGGTTATTAACCATGTTGGCATGAATGAATTCCTTTGGACGCCATCTAGTGATAAAAATTCTTGCCAAAATTAAATTGAACAAATACATTTTTAGACAATGCTTGTTGAATTTGAATTCTAGGACTTAGGCAAACTGATGTATTTGATAACAAGTTTCAGCTATAACGTGTTTATTAATTACAGCAATGTTCAAATGTGTTGCACCATGCTATAATATAACCAAAATAGTTTATAGATGCAAAACCAAATATTTTGTTGGGGGTAAATTCATATTTGGACCAACCTGATTTTCATTTGTGGTATTTAGGCACTCTGATGTATTTAATAACAAGTTTATGTTCAATTAAACGCTGTTTTAAGCATGCAACACTATGATATAAGGAAAATAACATAATTTATAGATGCATTTCATGCATTTGTAATACTTAGTCCATCTATATATTTGCTACAATATATTTTGTTTTCATTAATATATTCATGTTAAAGTTGTATGCAAAAGATACATTTTGTTTTCAAATACAAAGTAGAAAAATATTCACTAAAATGTTTGAAAAAAAGACATTGTAAACCAATGAAAAAATAAATGCTTTAAGCTTGATTTATATGACAAAAAGCAAGTTCGTTTTCTAGAATAAATTATGCATGTGATATGATTTATGTAATATATACATATTTGAGCTGGTTAAATGATGTCGTTATATTCACTTTATATATTTGCAGGCTTTTTACAGTCATTTATAAGCTGTAGTACACATGTTTTTGGGCACTTTGTAAGGAATTTTATTGTAATGAGTAGTGATACCAACTTGACGTTTTTCCACCAATATGTTTATTCTTAAAATTCACTCAAAGTGCCTGCCAAAACAATTTTTCATGAACTGGTTGAAGTTTATCCTATAGATCATCCTTAATTGGCTTCAGTTCATCATTAGATCAAGACCTAGCTAGAGACTGATGACAGAATCTCACAATCATTCTTGGATGCCCCAAGATCAGGCCAGCCTCAAACTTCCTTAAATAGAGACAGCATTTGTTTTTTTAATGACTTGCCTGTTAAAAATAATCGCCTTACTGTTTGGGAGATAACAGATGTCACTGGTATCCCACACAGTACATCGTATTTGGACACTAAAATTGGGCAAATGTCTCAACAGTATTTAGATTCCACACACCCTCTCAGACAACAAAGCTGATCATCTCAGCTGCTGCATAAATAATTTGGAGCAGTTTTGTGCAGCTGGTCCCAACCATACTCAGCAAATCTTCACAGGTGACAAGACTTGGGTTCTTTATGAAGGCCCAAAACAAAGGGTGGTTGTCTCCTGGTGAACCCATAGAGAACTATTTCAACTAATTTTGGCATGTATGCTATTGTTGAATATGTATATTACTCTTGGTTCTTGTTTTTTTCTCAGGAATTTGGAACAGCCTTTGTCCATTTCCATATTTTGAATGTGTATTTATGTGCAATGTTAAATAAAAACACATAAAAGAAAACCACAAAATGATTCAAAATACAAAAGTATATGTATTTTGTGATGAATTGTTGTGGGCTTGTCATCTGATTCTAAGTGAAATTAATTATATACTTCATCATCAATAAAAATGTTGTTTCTTGTTGTAAATTTTTAATAAAATTTGTTTAAATTGTAGTCATTCATATGTATATATATATATAATTGTAAATATAAGCAGTTTTTGTGCACATTTTTACAGAATTCGTTGAAATTTGAATTGAATTATTTAATTCATTTTATTTTTTGAAGCAGAGGTGGTGATTAATAAAATATTTTACATTACTAACATTTTGGGTTTATGGAATCTATCATTTAAAATAGTGTGTAAATTGGGAAAGATGAAATTAACAATACACAAAACTTGTAATAAAAATTGAGAATTTTCCAAAAAAAATTTTTTTGGATAGAATGAATTTTCCTATCATATAATATGAAAATATTTTATTTAATAGTGATAATGTCATGATTAGATGTTGTTTTTCTTCCTTGATTTGATTATTCCTGTGCTGCACAAAGACAAAAAGTTGTCAAGGTAAGTAATTGAGTTTATTATACCAAGTGAATGTGACAAAGATGAGACAGCTAAAAGTCCAACACATGTACCTTGTTTTTTTTTAAATAAATGAAACATTATGGATCTGATACTTATCAAAAGCACTAGGAGTAAGTGTGAGAAGTGTCTGTTACTATTCTGTTGCAATCTATTATACCTTGTTTTGCTTATGATATGGGAATGTGAAGTCTGTGGAGGTCTGTTGTGCAAGGGCAGGAGAGAATTGGGTGAGTTGTAAAAAATGCATAATTTGGTCACACAATGATTGTTGCACATTTACTCCACCTGATGGTTGGGTAATTGACTTTTGCAAGCTAAGTTGATTTACAGTATTTTTTATATAATACAAGTTTTAGATAGTAATTTATTTGCTGCTTTATGAAGAAACCTCTTGCAGAGATCACACGTTCATGATGCATATATATGCATTGTATGTTTGATAGGCTATAACTCTTCTTTTTATAAGAGACATTTACTTTTTTGATGTTTTATATTTACACTTTTCTTCTTGTAAGGATCATTCAAATTTTTGTTGCTAGAAAATAAAATAAAAATATTCTTATTTGTAATTTCTATGTTTAGTTTAATTTTGTAAGCAGGGCTTATAAAAGTGTTTGTTTTTATTCATTTTAGACTGATTTTCATGGTTTTATTTCATTTTAAGTCAGTTTCATGGCACCTTACTTTATTAAAATTAGGCTGTCTCATTTTGGGAAAGATGAGACATTTGAGTAGCTTACTTTTTGATGGTCTACGGTATCTTTTTAACTATATAATCTTATTTACTTAGTTTTTACTTCATAGTTCTGTTTCTACTCTTACATATTTGTGTGAAATGTGTTTGATATCATTTCAAAGTTGACTCATATTTCACTTCAAACCCTTAAGTTTCTTATTTTGCCCCGAATTATAAGAAGAAGATGGTCAGTGACTTCTATCTTGGAATGTTCTTGCACATGTTTCCTTGACCATTCCCATCCAGCAATCAACTTATTATGCATCATTGCACTGAAGATAAAATTCATTATATGAAGAACATATTAAAACACTATTATTTTATCAGTGCATTTTATATTTTCTTTAACCAGATGCGTAAAGTCTTCATCTATGTAAAGCAAATATAATAACACTATATAAACATTATGTATATNTTAAATAAATGAAACATTATGGATCTGATACTTATCAAAAGCACTAGGAGTAAGTGTGAGAAGTGTCTGTTACTATTCTGTTGCAATCTATTATACCTTGTTTTGCTTATGATATGGGAATGTGAAGTCTGTGGAGGTCTGTTGTGCAAGGGCAGGAGAGAATTGGGTGAGTTGTAAAAAATGCATAATTTGGTCACACAATGATTGTTGCACATTTACTCCACCTGATGGTTGGGTAATTGACTTTTGCAAGCTAAGTTGATTTACAGTATTTTTTATATAATACAAGTTTTAGATAGTAATTTATTTGCTGCTTTATGAAGAAACCTCTTGCAGAGATCACACGTTCATGATGCATATATATGCATTGTATGTTTGATAGGCTATAACTCTTCTTTTTATAAGAGACATTTACTTTTTTGATGTTTTATATTTACACTTTTCTTCTTGTAAGGATCATTCAAATTTTTGTTGCTAGAAAATAAAATAAAAATATTCTTATTTGTAATTTCTATGTTTAGTTTAATTTTGTAAGCAGGGCTTATAAAAGTGTTTGTTTTTATTCATTTTAGACTGATTTTCATGGTTTTATTTCATTTTAAGTCAGTTTCATGGCACCTTACTTTATTAAAATTAGGCTGTCTCATTTTGGGAAAGATGAGACATTTGAGTAGCTTACTTTTTGATGGTCTACGGTTTCTTTTTAACTATATAATCTTATTTACTTAGTTTTTACTTCATAGTTCTGTTTTTACTCTTACATATTTGTGTGAAATGTGTTTGATATCATTTCAAAGTTGACTCATATTTCAATTCAAACCCTTAAGTTTCTTATTTTGCCCCGAATTATAAGAAGAAGATGGTCAGTGACTTCTATCTTGGAATGTTCTTGCACATGTTTCCTTGACCATTCCCATCCAGCAATCAACTTATTATGCATCATTGCACTGAAGATAAAATTCATTATATGAAGAACATATTAAAACACTATTATTTTATCAGTGCATTTTATATTTTCTTTAAGCAGATGCGTAAAGTCTTCAACTATGAAAAGCAAATATAATAACACTATATAAACAGCATGTATATGATATGTTGTTTAAATCGCACTAATAGAATCAAATGGTGAACTTGCTTCTAATCATGTATAGCAAATTTTTAACATTTATGTAAGTACACAATGTCTATATTTCAAATGCTTGTTATTAAGTTTGGCAAAAAATTTTCTACTTTGCATTTAAAACAAAATATCTTTTGCATACAACTTTAACATGAATATATTACTGAAACCAAATTATATTACACCAAATATATAGACAGCCTCAACAATAGAAATGTATCTCAACAATAGAAATGTATGTAATGCATATGTGAATTATTTTTCCTTTAATCATAGTGTTGTACATTTAGAACATTGTTGCAATGAACATGTCATAACATAAAATTTTTAGCAAACACATCAGTTTGCCTAAATCCTGGAATTCAAAAGTAAAAAGTTTTTCTGAAAATTATTTTACTCAACTTAATTTTGTCAAGAAACATTTCCTGTCATCAATTACATCTGTTTGCCTAACTCCTAGAACTCGAAAATATAAACTTGGACAAAATGTTAATTTGCCTTATTTTGTCAAAAATATTTCATTACTAGATGGCGTCCAATAGAATCTACTCATTCCCACCATGTAAATAGGCATAAGGGTAATGACAAATTCAGGGTGCACCAATGAGACCGGGTTTTAACAAATTTTGCAGCTATTTTTAGTCAAAAGCATTGCCTTCTAAATACAGTGCTGCTTACTCAAGAATGTTAATTGTTTAGATAAATTTGATATTTTATTTTCTTCAAAAATAATTTTCATATATTATTATGTTCTAAAACTATATCTATATTATCATAAAACATATATATATATATATATATAATCATAATATATTTAGTTAAAGTGCAAAGCAAAAGACGAAACACTTAGTATATTCTCAACACAACCAAATTTACTCTAATGATGTTATTAAAAACAAGGCAAAAATCAAGCACTTGATAGAGATTGATGAGCTAAAATATGATCAAAATACAGCAAATCTAACTACATTGAGAAAATGTTAATACTCTTTTGAATAGCCAATTTTAGCTTAACATGTACAATTTAACCCTAGGCATCAGACCTTTTGCAATATGATATGATCTTAGCTACTCAGATGAGTA
>CABFPE010000504.1:424635-436820 GCA_900660155.1 Hofstenia miamia
CTGTGCGGCTGGTAGCTGTTGGTCTACCCGATGTGCTCATAGGTTATGTGTAAGGATAGGGGTTTTTCTTTGTTATAGCTTTTCTATCGTTCGTTGTTCATTTTATTATATTATCAAGTTTACATTGTTTACATTAGCCCTTGTAGGAGAATTCACAGTTTATTTGTATTGGAAGTTTAACGATGTCATTACATTGTATTTGATTTGTAGCTGACCTACGGACCTAATTCCTAGTTTTATGCTGACCGCATTGATTGTTCACATGTACGATAGGTTGTTAGCATATAGATATTTATCTGTAGGATTATTACATGTAAGGCATAATAACAAGCTAATGCATTCGGGTTGCGAGTCTCCTTTATATTACAACATCATTAATAACAAGAACAATCAATGCATTAAATTAGTAGGTTATCCACACAGTGTCACTATTGCATTATCACACAACATTTCATGCACTGAGTTCTTGGTGTTGCGATTGGCGTTTCTTTTGATTTTAAAGTGTTCGTTGGAATTAATAGTTACATCGTACTTCTTCAATTCCTCTTTGTGCTTTGCCTCAGGTCGGGTGTGTAACCCTGTACTTTGTACCAGCCATCTCTTGTCTTGAACCTAAATTACTGTTGTTACTCTGAGCGTCAAGTATAGTTGTTGCTTAAATATTAGTCTAAACGTTAAGTAACCACAAGTAAGAACAAAAGAATAGAGATGGAATTTGGAATCTGTCACCTACCTTACTAGGAAAGGATAGGAAGTATTCAAAGCAGCTCCTAAATTACATTCAGACTTACTAGTTGGAAGGTTGTCAAGATTCTACAATAGGAGTCTCTTTCACAAAAACGTTCTTCTTTGAGTGCAACTGATTCCCATTCACATGGAGGATTTCGNAACGTAAAGTCATGTTCTGATGCAATTAGGGAATGGCGCAAGTTTGGCGAGAAGTGCAAGTTGCTCGACTTAACAAAGGCGTACTTACAAATACATTTGTCAGAAAATCTTCAGGTGTATCAATGTATAATTATTAAAGGCAAAAAGTATTTAATGAATCGGATGGCTTTTGGCTTGTCAGTCGCACGCAAAGTATTAGAGTCGATTATAGAAACCATTTTTCGCGTGGAAGGCATTGCAGAAGATGCTCGTGACAGTTATGTTGATGATATAATTGTCGATGACAGTTCTGATAATGTAAGTTGTATACAGAAAGCGTTGTCACTATATGGTTTTAAGGTTAAAGATGCCATTGATCTGGAAGGTTCAAATGTTTTGGGGCTTCGTATAGAGAAAGGATATGACGGAAATTTATATTGGCATCGCGGGAAGGAATTAAAGGCTTTGCCATCTAATATTTCACGCAGGGAATTGTTTAAATGGTGTTGTACACTGGTAACTCATTACCCCGTCGCTGGTCCTCTACGCCTAATGAGTAGTTATCTGAAAAGAATCTGCAGCAGTTGTAAAATGTGGTCTGATAAATTAAATGATGCTGAGCTTAGACTCTTTAAGAAAACTTATGATTGGATAAAGAACGCCGATACTGTGTATGGTAAGTGGGCTGTTTCAAAGTCAAGTCAAAACTGGAAATTATACACTGATGCTAGTGATGTTGGTCGGGCGGCCGTTTTAATGTTAGACGATAACATAGTTGAAGACGAAGCCCATTTGCGGAAGCTGTCAGATAAAAGTCATATAAATATTGCTGAGTTAGAAGCAGTAATTGAAGGACTTAATCTTGCTGTAAAATGGAATATTTCAAAATTGGATTTGTATGTCGATTCAATGGTTGTTTACAATTGGCTTCAGAATACGCTACGTGATCAGCAAGTAAATTGTTCAGGACTTTCAAAAACATTAGTTGAGCGGAGATTGTCCTTAGTCGACGAAATTGTTAGAACATTCCATTTGAATTTATCCTTGAATCATGTAAAAAGTGCTCACAACTTTGCCGATAAGTTAACTCGTCTCCCTGCCTGGGTACAAGAAAGTACAAAGAAGAATATACATTGTGGATTTATGATAAGTAAAGAAATCAACTCTGAAACTCAATTTTCAGATACGTTCTTAAAGGATGTAATTGATTGTTTGCAAGGCAGGTCAACAGTTGTGAAGAAGGATAATCCTTCGAAAAGTGTTCTCAATCAGTTGGTGTTTAATTCTTCGGGCATATTATGTCGCCAATTAAAAGTTCCCCCAGATGATGTTGTGGTTGTTCCCGTAATACCAAAAGACCAAGAAATATCGTACATTGAGAAGGCTCATCTTGAAACGGGTCACAGTAACTGGAGTTGTATGAGAATGCATTTACGAAGAATCATTTATTTTCCTAAAATGGCAGAGAAGTGCTCACTGTTTGTAAAGAGCTGCTTAAAGTGTTTGTGTGGCAATCCAGTCGCTTCTATCAAAAATCTTCCAACTTCATTACCAGTAATACCGGACTGTTCCTGGGATGTGATTGAAGTTGATGTTCTTCATATAAATTCAGGAAAATTTGTAGGATTATTGGTATTAGATTTATTCAGCAAATGGGTTGAAGTTAAGAAGTTAAGATCATTAAAAAGCAATGACGTAGCTAAAGCATTATAAAAGATATTCTATCATTTGGGAGCACCCAGAGTGGTCTGATCTGATTCGGGGCCTGATGTGTAGAGCGTACAAATAGAACAATATTAGTGTTGCTACGCAAATGTTTGGAAGAGCAGGAATCGTGGGAAACAAAGTTAGATGAAATACTTTACTATTATAGAAGTCATCCTTCATCAGTGACGGAAATGTCGCCTGCAAAGATATTATTTGGTCGTGAGTTTATATCAAAAACAGATGTGAGTACAGATTTTGATAAGATCACAGACTGGGTTGATGAATGTTTGTCCGAGAAGTCACCAAATTCCAGAGAAATAAGCAGAATAACGAACCCTTTTGCCATTGGAGATAGCGTTGTTCTTAAAAAAGAGAAATGATCTAGCAAACTCCTACCAGAATATGCAACAGGTTGGACAATTCACGATGTCTTAGATAACGAGACAGTGCTCATTGTTATTAGTAAGATACTGAATAGAATCAAGAAAGTCAATATAGACAGACTGGCAA
Source organism: Hofstenia miamia (assembly GCA_900660155.1). Taxonomy (NCBI): domain Eukaryota; kingdom Metazoa; phylum Xenacoelomorpha; order Acoela; family Hofsteniidae; genus Hofstenia; species Hofstenia miamia. Next base: position 427,720 of record CABFPE010000504.1, read on the forward strand.
TTGAGCCGAGTGCTAATAATAACAACATAAAAAATGAAGAAGTTTTTCCTGAGAGTGATAATCTAGTAGAATTAGAAATGGAGGATCCACTGATTGCAGGAGTGACGTGTAATGTAAACGCTCAAAGTTCGATAGTTGATGATGACAGTGATGACTCAAAGGATAACAGCCATTTAGGAGATTTACAAGTGCGCAGAGGAACAAGGTTAAGACGTGCACCAGAAAGATACGGAATTCCAATTTCGTGGGACTCACTGGAAGGAGGGGGTGTTATGTAATTGGACAAGTAAATTATAAGTATAAAGAATAATTAACGTGAATGATCACACGTGGACTTCAGAAGATTGCGGGAATTGAATTTTTGGAAGTGTTTTGTTAAATACCTAAACGTTTAATATCTCAAATATTCTTATATTCTTTAAATCGACTATATAATAATTTGATCTACACATACTTATCAAACGAGAACAATATCATTTGTTAGTACGTGTATCTGTTTAAAAATCAAGGTGATATTGCTGCAACAATTACAAATTATTTGTTTTTTAATAATAATAATAATAATAATAATAATAATAATAATAATAATAATAATAATAATAACAATAATATTAGAATAGTAATTTTAGCAAAGTTTACAATGAAATCATCATTAGGAATACACCAAAATAAATAAGCAAGGCACTAAGAAATTTAAAGCACTTTGAAACTTTATAAATTAAGGAAATTTAAAATATCATCTTGTTTTTTTAATAAACACTGGTAAGATAACCTGCTGTAATTGCAAAAGGAGATCCACAATAAGGCAATAATTTTAGTGATATGTACTTCCTTAATTCCTTAGCGAATTAATTTGAGGCTAGAGAGCTAGGATTCGATACCATGCCAAGACTATGCTCCATTAAACAACAATCTAATGACAGATAAGACAACAAAATTAAATGAGATGTAGCTGATTCTCTTTCAAAAACATCAAAAAATTGCTTTGTAATCAACTGCATGTTAAGTAAGGATTTTAAAACAATTACAGTCGGCAAGTTTTCCGCAACATTTTGGAAAACTTCGAAATTTTCAACTGCAGCTAGGAAACGCAAGTAGTATGAATGCCATGGACGCGTTGTGCATTTTTCTGGAATGCTCCGTTTTAGTAATTTAGCTTTTGTTGCCCGACGATTATAATAATTTTCAATTATGTTTAGCTTTTCCAACAGACTTGCTATATACATGGATGAATCCCGAAATGCATGTGATACGCACACTGATAAAGCATGTTCAACACAACTCATACCTATATGTTGTATAATGCCAAATTATTGATTTATTTATACAGTCATATTTTAAAATTTGATTTATTGTTTGGATTTTGATTTTGCAATTTGGGCATTACACAATGTTATTTACTTACGATGGAAACTCAGCCCATTTTAATCATGGCTTCCATCAAAGCTCGCAATCATTTTCGGTTCGTTATCCGTTGTTATAAAAAGTGGAGATGTAAAGTTAGATTGATTAAATTGAGTGGATGCAGATAGCCAATTGTAAGTAAGCTCACTGTCGTGTGAGCATTCTTCTAATTCTGATAAAACAAGAGGAAATCCAATCACGGTCAATAACATTCAGGGGCGTACCCAGGATTTTTTGACGGGGGGGACATCATTGTTATTCCATAATGCGGGGCGAAGCCCCACGAAAATTTTTGAAAATATTGAGAAAATAGACTCTAAAAATGCATTTCACGATCCTAGATTTTAAATTTTTCAATTTTTTACGAAAATTTTTTTGATTTATCCAGTCAAAATTAAATTTGGAAACCTGACGGGGGGGACATTCCACCATGTCCCCCCTGGGTACGCCACTGATAACATTTACTACAATGCCACCATAATTTACTAAAAGATTATTTCCAACTAAGCATTATAAACGAAGGAATTTTAATTTAGTTAAGGAAATATTTTTAAAAAATATAATCTGCAATAATTTATTCGAAAATAACCTAAAGAGCCATGACGACCGGTCCAATAATCCATTGATAACGAAGACTGCAGTCTGAATTTAAGATTAGGGCAGTGAACAACTTTTCTAAACTTCTTTTTGAAACAACACCTCTTTGTAATAACTTGTCGGCTAATAGAAAAATCATGCAGTTTTCCATTTAAATGTGTAGTGTTGGTAAGAAAGTTTGCAGCCTATGAAATAATTTCGGATGCTGCATTAAATGACACTGTAGGATGAGTGGCCACTAAATCAACTACACAGTCTTTCCATTCTAATGACGCATTGGGTGGCAACCTTGGAACTTTAGCTGGAGTTGAGCCATCATTGCATTCAAACAATCTTTTAAGAGATTACTACATGCACAGCAATAGTACAATTGGACATATTTTGTAGGATATTTCTTAACTGTCATTAGAATTATAGAACTTTTTATTATAAGCAAAGATGGACGCGGGTACTGAATTTCAAATGCCATGCGGGCTGCGGTGCGGGTGTAAATTTTTATTTTGATACACGTGTAATACATAATACTAAAATAATACAATATTAATTGTGCTACGAAATGCATGTTATGTAGTTTTGTAATTGAGAGGCGACATTTAGAAAATTGCGGGTGCGGTGCAATTCGGTTATAAAAAATTAAACCTGCGTCCATCTATGTTTAGCCTATAAGATAATTTTAAAACATCCAAACAAACTGAGTTTTTTACGTACAATACGTGAATTTTAATTTTCAAATTTATAAATACATTGAAAAATACGAACTTCCTTTGAATGTGAAAAATGGTGTTAAAGAACAATGTCTAACTCTACTAAAACCTGTGATTTTTCGTGTTTAGAGAATGAGGGCATGCATTTACTTAGGTGTGCAAGAATTGTGTNACTACATGCACAGCAATAGTACAATTGGACATATTTTGTAGGATATTTTTTAACCGTCATTAGATTTATAGAACTTTTTATTATAAGCAAAGATGGACGCGGGTACTGAATTTCAAATGCCACTGGGCTGCGGTGCGGGTGGACATTTTTAATTTGTTACACGTGTAATATATAATACTAAACTAATACAATATTAATTGTGCTACGAAATGCATGTTATGTAGTTTTGTAATTAGAGGCAACATGTAGAAAATTGCGGGTGCGGTGCAATGCGGTTATAAAAAATTAAACCTGGGTCCATCTATGTTTAGCCTATAAGATAATTTTAAAACATCCAAATTTCATATAGAAAGAATTTCACTAAACATATAATTGTATATAGCATTCATTGNGGTGCGGTGCAATTCGGTTATAAAAAATTAAACCTGCGTCCATCTATGTTTAGCCTATAAGATAATTTTAAAACATCCAAGCAAACTGAGTTTTTTACGTACAATACGTGAATTTTAATTTTCAAATTTATAAATACATTGAAAAATACGAACTTCCTTTGAATGTGAAAAATGGTGTTAAAGAACAATGTCTAACTCTACTAAAACCTGTGATTTTTCGTGTTTAGAGAATGAGGGCATGCATTTACTTAGGTGTGCAAGAATTGTGTGCATTGTGCTCTGATTTCTCCATTTAGCAGACATTGGACAATATTTGTACCCAACAAACAATGCTTTACACAGCTTGCAAGCAAGAAAATTACAGCTTTAATAATTTCATTTTTTGATTTCGTCATATTGCTGGGTACATCGATTAAGCCTGCTTTGTCTATTTGAATCAATTTGGAAGCACCCTCTTTACTGATGTTTTTGAATTTCATATAGAAACAATTTCACTAAACATATAATTGTATATAACATTCAATGGAAAAACGTGTAAGCAATCACAAGTTGCCACCACAAATGACCATAAAATTTCATTTTTATTTGTGTTAATCCCAAGTTTGCTAGGATTTTTTTTTAAAATCTGATGTTTCATTCAAAAAATTCAATAAATTTTCATTGCTTACGAACCAATGATGAAAATCAAAATATTTTTATTAATAATTGATACATACAAGGTCATATTATCAGTGATGATCAAATTTAATATAAATACAAAATCCTACATTTGGCTTACTAGCCTTATATTGAATTCATTATCGTCTGTACATGTAAGAAAGGATTGATAGTTAGCTAAACAGAAGTAAAAACTTCTAATTCTACACATAACCTAAGTTTAGGCTCGTGGTTTGGAACAAGGAATCAAGAATCATTCCCATTGTAGCATCCTTGCTACTACTGAACACTAACTGTTTAGCTTAAAATTGTAATTAAAATCAAAGCATAATCAAACTAAAGATAAGAATTCCAAAGAATTTTCTTCAACAATTGTTACAATAAATTTTGCTCTATTTATAGTTAATTCAAAAAGTACCTGTCAATTTCAAATTTCAAATAGTTTGTCTGCCTAAAATGTACATTGCTTCACCATCCAGGAAGATTTCATGACAGTAGAAAGATGCAAGGCCAATTTAGAGTAATTGCTAAAAATATTGTTTTTCCTATGCATTGCCCCAAAATCTAACAAACATTTCTTTTGAAGAAAATCAGAACTACAATGCAAATTGCTTAGTCATTCAGAAAGATTTCATGATGGTAGAAAAATGCATGCCAATTTAAAGCAATCACTAAAAATATTTTTATGCCATGTAATAAGGTAGCACGTGAAATCAATTTTCATACATCATCGCAAACAGAAATTTATCAAGAAAATATTTCATGTAATGAATGAGTTTCATTGAATTTTATTTTCAATTTATGGCGTATGATATTTGCAATGTTAATACATTAGTGAGAGAATCCAATAGTAAATTATGAGTTCAAAAGAAAAAGAATAGTCCCTTCAACTATATTAATGCTAAGTTGCGCAACTGAGCACAATTATAGTGAGGTAAAGAATTACAAACAAACCAATTTGAAAATGATCAAGTCATAAACCGTCATTTTCCAGAATGTTGGCTTTATTTTTTGTCTGGCCTCGAATCCTGCGGCTATTGGCTCATGGAAAANGCAGTGGCTTTAAGAAAATTTTGGAATTTTGCTGCCAATGCCTTCTTCCCCAGCACCCACCATTGGTGTAGCCAAATATATAAATTTCCAATCAACCCACTTTGCTCTAAAATCCGATGTTTTCAATATTTTTCAAACCTCTTCGAATTTGAATTTAATTAAATTTCTACCTAATTTTTAATTGACAAACTCATAAAAATATGAAAAAACATTTTCAAATACCCTGTATTTGATTTAAATATGCATAAATGACTTCAATTTCTATGCCAATTAAACTAAATCGAGCTCTCCCTGTGAGACCCCACAAAAAACCACAGCATTGTTCTGATTACTGCGAGTTTTTCACAGTGTTATTAGTACTTCCTTTTAATTGTAATAATAATGACAATTTCTTGGGGTTGATGATGATAATGATATGTATTCGAATCTTTGCTAACTGCTTTCATACAATTTTACTTGATAAAATATTTTAGATATTCTTGATTATATTTTTCGATTTTCTAAATGATACTGGTTTGATAGCAAATGGTTTAATATCTTAGAGAATTTTACAACATCGCCAAAAAATCTTGTTTCATACAAATTATAGAACAGGACGAAACAAAAAATATTAACTAATTTTCCTATTTAATTGTATTATTGAATAATGGATTTTTCACTTTTATGAAAAATACGGTCATTTATTTTCCTTTCATAATATTGATACTTGCCATTGTAACAAGAAAAGTGGTTTTAATCGGTATATGAATTCGAACGCATTTAAATGGTAAAAATAGGCATATTTTATATTTGAAATAGATTTGGCTTAAAAGAACGAATGCCAAAGCATTTAGTGGTTCCTAAGTTTTTTTCAATTGCTATTTTACGAATACAAATCATGTACATTCTCATGTATTTATTTCGGCTATGAACATATAAATGTTTAATTTTAAGCATCAATAAAAATATTTTATTCCCAAATCGCCAACTTGGACTTTTATGTGCTGAAAATTTTTTCTTGGCTTAAGCATAGTCGAAATCGATTTTCAAAGCCTAGAAGATAATTTATATGATAACTGTTCCTTTCACCTTAGGAAAAATCTTATATATCCCATATTCTTCCAATTCTCATGTACGCTTCCCTGTTTGATGTCCTTCCAAGGGCTACATAAACTGGTAAAAAAAGTTACAAAACAAAGCTCTGGTATATATTTAGATTTACTACAAAAGGCTAAAAGACCTCAGCATATTCTCCAATATGTCTACGAAGAGATTATGAATAACAAACTTTATGCTATAAAATGTTCAATATCTATATTCCATGTTTGTAGTAGTACAACAAAATGGTACATCAAAAGTGTAATATTAATATTTGGCGTTTTATATACTTTTCATTGCCCAGTACATATTTTCGAGAAGCAATGAGAAAATCATGTTGAATGTGAAGAATGTACGCCTGCAATATCCTATAAATTATTATTTTAACAGTTACCACAGTAGCCAATAATATTTAAAATAATACAAAGATAAACTTTATTTAGGAAGATAGCAGAATTATAATGAAAATATTGAATTTTAATGTGAAATATCTGAAAATATACTTAAGGAAACTAATNCATTTGAACATAGTGCAATGCAGACAACAACCTCAGATGTTATTCCATTATTTAAAGACAGCATGGATTCAAAGGTTTTAACCAAAAATGAAAGTATCTTAAAGAAAATTATTTCTACATCATATAAAATCACACAATGGATTTGGAAGCAGAAATGGCTGTTGCTTAGTTTAACTTTAATTTCATTGAACATTCTAATGCTTTTAAATTTGCCTAGGCAATATAAAAAAGATAAAGTAAGGCAATATACTTTCAATNTTTGAGAGTTTCATCAAATCTGTTTTTACATTTGAACATAGTGCAATGCAGACAACAACCTCAGATGTTATTCCATTATTTAAAGACAGCATGGATTCAAAGGTTTTAACCGAAAATGAAAGTATATTAAAGAAAATTATTTTTACATCATATAAAATCACACAATGGATTTGGAAGCAGAAATGGCTGTTGCTCAGTTTAACTTTGATTTCATTGAACATTCTAATGCTTCTAAGTTTGCCTAGGCAATATAAAAAAGATAAAGTAAGGCAATATACTTTCAATAATGTAGGCATAAGTTTGGATGATTACGTTTTAATAAAAAATCTTTGCTATGGTATCTATTGCTCAAAACACTTATGTTATTGTTTCNAATATACTTTCAATGATGTAGGCATAAGTTTGGATGATTATGTTTTAATAAAAAATCTTTGCTATGGTATCTATTGTTCAAAACATTTATGTTATTGTTCCTCAAAGGAAAATAATGATTGGTTCTCAGCTAATAAAAAGTGTAAGGAAATCTTTCAGAACAGTTCCTTAGCAACTGGAAAAATAAATGATATCAAGAAAGCTTTGAGTAAAGAGTTTCTGATCCATAAGCAAAACAAAATTCAGAGAAGTGATTTCATTTGGATTGGGGCTTATGTCAATAAATATGGAAGATCATTATGGATTAACAACAAGAGTTTTGAACACAAAATAATATCAATCAACCATTGTGTTATGAAAGTAAATGACCATTTTGAGAGAGCCAAATGTTTTGAGGATTTTCATTATATAATCTGTAAACATGCACATAATATTTCATTTGGATGTTTAGAGGAACATTGTAGGGGTAAATTCTGCTACTGCCGTTTCTTTGTACATCCTTATTTAAGTGAAGAAATATGTCACTCATCATCATCATCAATTGTAAATTTTAATAGCAGAGATGAAATGGAATACATTTTGGAAAATTTTGGTGGTTCATATTACATAGGTGCTAATGACTTATATGAAACTGGAAAGTGGAGTTGGTTTGATGGGAAACCAGGTATTAATTTTGGTACTGTAAAAACTTTCATTGATAGAGATGTGGTTAAAGGGTGCTGCATATACTCCAAATCCAAGAAGAGCTTCACAAATTACAAGCATACCACAACTAATCTTCCATATTTGTGTGAATTTCCAAAGTTTTCATCACAGAATTCAGAAATTCCACTTTCATTTTTGTATAGTGGAATGGGAGCACCTCAGTGTGAGCCTATCAGCTGTAACAGGGATTTTAATACTTGTTATTGTTTTATTTTCAAATCATTTCAAAATATACATTGTGACTCATATGTTAATTGGAACTTGCTCACTATTAAAAATGATACAGAAATGAAGTATGTACAGAGTATTATGAAAAAACACTCCACAAAATGGACAGTTGGAGCAAGTAATTTTATTCAAAGGCAGAAATTTCAATGGATTGAACCAGGAGGTATGAATGTCCCTCTTTCTTCAAATAACCAATATTATGACTGCCTCACTCTCTCAAAGATTGGGTTTGAAGCATCATCATGCCAAGAATCTTTCAATTATATTTGTTCAACTAAGATTAACCAAATGATTGATCAAGCAAAGTATTACTCAGTGTAATTGTAGTTGAATGCAAATAAAATTATTTTTAGAGAAATTATAATATTTAAAATGAATAATTAAATGAAAAATTCTTCTGAATTTTAAAAATAATTGCATAAATTTACTGATTACTGACCTTAGTAATTTTGTTTCTTAAATGTTAGCAGCCAAAATTCAATATTGATTACTTCAATTTTTTCTGAACTTCCAAGTTTATAATAGGGCAATTTTGCAATTACTTGAGCTAATTATATTCTCTGCAATTCATTGAAATTCCATTAGCAAACTTATGTGTGATCAGTTCTACACACTAGCTTACTTCTATTGTTCTGTATTTGAATGTGGACCTCCCATGAGCAAAGTACAAAATTATATGAAGCTCAGATGCTGCCACATGTAATTTTTTTTTCAGGAGTGTGTCTTGTGAACTTGGTTCTTACAGGGCCCCTTCAAACCTCAAAGAATAGTGCTAGAGCATGTGATGATATTCTTTTTGAACTTGACAATGGAAATTTGCAATTTCAATTATCAACTATTGTATTATGATGAAAATATTACACAGAAATGTATTTAGATTAAATGCATTGGATTTCATGGAATACCCTTTCCTTTGTCTGCTTGTGTTCCTCAAGGATCTATCTTGGTCCAATCATATATTCTC
>CABFPE010000504.1:489061-511573 GCA_900660155.1 Hofstenia miamia
ATATATATATATATATATATATATATGAAGTTATCAGAATAGTTTTTTAATTTGAGTTTAATTTCTGTTTCACTTAGCATATTACCTGGATTTGTTTCTATGTCACCAGAAAGGATTAATTTCAAAAGAAAAAAATACCTAATAAGTTGTTTATAAATCAATGTGCATAATTTGGTAGCACACATGTAGTAATTGAGATGTGAGTGCTTTCTGTGTCGTGTTTGGATGTGTGCATAAGATATATAAAGAGCACGGAATGATGAGAGAGTGATTTGGCGTGCACTGAGATGATTCTTTAAGATATGAGTCATTTGCTTGATTCCATTTCGAGAAAGATGTATTCCGTCAGATAATAATCTTACAAGCACTTTATTAGAAGTATTGCTTCAACAAAAAAACTAAAATTTATAAACAACAAGATAAACTAAACTAAACAAAGTCTTCCCATGCATGCATTTTTTTTGATGAACCAATTAATTTGTGATGACTTAGCAATAATAATAATAATAATAATAATAATAATAATAATAATAATAATAATAATAATAATAATAAGGGCAGGTAGCCCAGTTGGTAGAGACGCAGGTTGGTAAGCTGAGGTTAAGCAACTGTGATCGTGGTTAGCAAACTGGATGACTTAGCTCACAGGGTAGGAAGCACTCTAAAGCCTTGGTTGGCAACTTCCTAGGACAAGGGCAGTCCAAAATGAAAGCTCATGGGGCAGGAAGGTCTCTTAAGCCTTGGTTGGCAACTTCCTAGGAGAATGTGAGTCCAAAATCAAACACAAAAAATAACACTGATGAAAAGTCATGATAGAGCAAAGGCCCTCAGTCCCCGGCAGGCCTTCAATGGTCAGAGGGTGCTAAGAATCTCCGGACAACAGGCGGACTCCACAATCGGGAGTGTGGACTCGAGAAGTGGCAGTACAGGATCCACACAGACCAATGGACAACGGCATAAGTGGACAGATGAGCAGAACAGGACAGCATTGGAGTGTTACAGAAGAAGCAGGCCAGATGAGAGGGGTTACAGGAAGAGAATGTTGGAAGAATGGAGGAAGGCAAGAACGGGATTAGAAGTTACAGAGCAGAGGCTTGCAGGGCAAGTGAGAAAGTTACAGCTGGATGAGAGTAAGGGGAAAAAGAGAGTTGAACAAGTTAAGCAAAGGGAAGATGAAGTGATAGATGTTGAGACAGAAGTGGCAGAAGTAGCAGATGCAGAAACTGAAGCAGCAATCAAGGAAAAGATGAAGGAAGAAATAGGTGAGAGAGCTAGGTTGCCAGTCCCAAGAAGAGTTAAGAGAAGTAAGCTAGCAGTAGAGACAGCAAAAGTCAATAAAGTGTTGGAGAGGATAGATGCTAGGAGTGTTACAGAAGTAAATAGCTTAGTGTATGCAGGGGCATGTGAGGTGCTGAAGAATGTAGGCGTGGAAATAAAGAAGAAGAGGTGGCAAGAAGATAAGGGAGACAGAAAGCCAGCATGGGAAAGAAGAATTGAGAATAAGGTGGCAAAGATTAGGCAGCAAATAGGGAAGATCCGGACAAGTAAGGCAGTGCAGGACAGGTGCAGGGTAGGTAAGGGGAAGACTATAGAAACTGCAAGAGAAGAGCTTAAGCAGAGATTAGTTGCAGAAGCTGAGAAACTGAGAAAGTATAGGGCAAGGGCAAAGCAGGCAAGAGACAATATGAAGTTTGAGACACAAGAAGGAAGATTCTACAAAGAACTAGATGCAGGAGAAAAGGCTACAGCTAGAGCAGGCGAAGATGCAGTAAGGTTCTGGGAGAATATATGGGGAAGTGCGGGACCAGAGATAGAGAATGTACAGATGCAGAAAGAAGCCAGGCAAGAAGAAGAAGTAATCACAACTGTAAGGCTGAAGGAGGCTCTAAAGAAGATGAAGAACTGGAAGGCGCCAGGCAGAGATGAGGTACATGGGTATTGGCTGAAGAAGTTCACAAGTGTTCATGAGAGACTAGCAGCAGCATTGGAGGAGTGTGTGGTGAGTGGGTGTCCAGAGTGGATGGTAGTGGGGAAGACATTTCTGATACAGAAGGACCCAAAGAAAGGTAGTGAGGCAAACAACTTCAGGCCAATAACATGTCTGCCAACAACTTGGAAATTGCTAACTTCAGTGATTTCAAGTAGGCTGGCATGTTACTTAGAACAGAATAGGTTGATACCAGAGGAGCAGAAGGGATGTAGGACAAAGACGAGAGGATGCAAAGACCAGTTGTTGATAGACCAGGCAGTGGTGGAGAATTGTAGAAGAAGAAAGACGAACTTAGCAATGGCATGGATAGACTACAGGAAGGCATATGACAGCATATCACATAGGTGGGTATTGAAGACGCTAGAGGCCAATGGAGTTTCACGGAAATGGGTTGAGTTTCTAGAGAGGGAGATGGGAAAGTGGCAGACTGAGATAGATGGGCATAGGTTGAGGTTTAGACGGGGTATATTTCAGGGAGACAGCTTAGCGCCACTACTGTTCGTAGTTAGCTTAATACCTATCACAGAAAAGTTAAAGGAGACAGGCATAGGGTATAAGATGGAGAAGAATGGTAGAGCAGTGAGTCACCTATGGTACATGGACGACCTGAAGATGTACGCTAGCTCAAGGAAGATGTTGCAGAAGCAAGTGGAGACATTGGAGAACGCAAGCAGAGATTCAGGGTTGGAGTTTGGATTAGGAAAGTGTGCAGCAGTGACAATGACTAGAGGCAAGTGTGTGGATGGGGATGGCTTGAGGACAAGCAGTGGGGATAAGATTGAGGAAGTTAAAGAGGGGTACAAGTACTTAGGTGTGATAGAGAAAGACAGAACAGATCACGAGGAAATGAAGATGAGGCTAAGGAAAGAATACAAGAGGAGAGTAAGGAAGGTACTACAGAAGTCAGCATTGAATGGGCAGAATAGTATAAAAGCAATTAATACATGGGCGATACCAGTGTTGAGATATTCGGCAGGAATAGTTAGATGGAACAAGAATGAACTTAGGGAGCTAGACAGAGAGACAAGGAAGGTACTTGTAGCAGAGAGGGCTTTCAACCTAAATGGAGATGTGGATAGGTTGTAAATGGCAAGGCATAAAGGAGGGAAATGACTGCTAAGTGTGGAGGAAACTGTAGAAGCAGATGCACTAGGGCTAAAGGAGTATGTGGAAGCACAACCTAGAGGGTCAATACTGGAGGTCACTAAGGAGTTAAGGAAGATAAGAACTGAGAGTGAAGGAAAGAAGGTATACCAGAGTAGGATGGAATCAGAGAGACAAACAAGGTATAGGCAGAAAGCAATGCATGGAGAATACTGGAGGAACACAGAAAAGTGTGATAGAGAAGAGAGCAACAAGTGGTTAAAGAAGGCAGGACTGAAGAGAGAAACAGAAGCACTAATAATGGCAGCACAGGAGCAAGCAATAAGAACAAACTGGGTGAAGAAGCATATAGACAGAAGAGTAGAAGTAAGTGATAAGTGTAGGCTGTGTAAGAAAGAGGCGGAGACAGTAGATCATCTGATAGCAGGGTGTGAGAAGTTGGCACAGAATGAGTATAAGTTCAGGCATGACAAGGTGGGAAGAATGGTACACTGGAGTTTGAGCAGGCAGCATGGGTTAGAAGCAGGAGACAAGTGGTATGAGCACAAGCCACAGGGCGTCATAGAAAATGAGAAGGTTAAGATACTGTGGGATTTCAACATACAGACGAGCAAAGTGATAGAAGCACGGAGGCCAGACATAGTAGTGGTAGACAAAGAGAAAAGATTAGGAACAGTAATAGACATAGCAGTACCAAAGGACAGGAATGTAGAAAGCAAGGAGAAAGAGAAGATAGACAAGTACAGAGAGTTAGCAGAGGAAATAGAAAGGCTGTGGAAGTTAAAGAAAGTTGAAGTAGTCCCGGTAGTAGTAGGCGCACTAGGAGCAGTAAGTAAAAAGCATAAGAAATACTTGGAGGAGTTGGGATTACCAAATTGGGGAGGAGCAGTAGCACAGAAGGCAGCATTGTTAGGAACAGCTAGAGTCCTGAGGAAAGCTCTCAGACTCCCTGGGAACTGGTGAGTTGCCCGAGCTAAGAGGAATACCAGCATGAAGCTGTGCGAAGTAAGAGATAATATTAATAATAATAATAATAATAATAATAATAATAATAATAATAATAATAATAATAATGTGAGAAGAAATGAAATAATAATAATAATAATGATGATGATGATAATGATGATGAAATAATATACATATAGAAATTATTGATATCTGAAATATGCATACACTTGTGCAATTTTCCAAATGCTTTTGTGTGTAATTTATGTTTTCAGGTGTTTTTCTCCATAGAATTTTTGAAATATCAGCATGATTGCAAGGAAGATTTTGAAGATTTCTTAAATGATCTAGGATTGCAGAGATTTTTTTTCAGAAATACATCTGCTAACATAAATTGTCTAGTTAGCAGTTTTTTTGAAAAATATATTTATTTTTTTTCAGAAATACCCATATAATATTTAAATATTTTACGAAATTCTACAAATGATGAACGAATCATACAAAACTGGCTTCCACAATGGGGTTTCCAAATCAGTTTATGCAATAAGTAGGCTAACACACTGTAATGTAAATTTGTCATTTGCTTCAAATAATTTTCTTTCTAAAAGTGAATTTGTCCTTTAAATTATTACAAGAATTCCTTTAGAAATGATCCATTTCACAAATGAAGGTTTGATGACAGAATTATTCATCTCTAGAAATACTTCGTGGCAGAACTGTGGCGTTGAATTAGATCCAAATACAAGACAACAAATAAAGCAGGTGTTTTATCATCAAAGTAATAATACAATCGCCAAATGCATCCTATTATATTCAAGTAAGTTAATTTCTACCTATTTTTTTGATTATTTGACTGGAATATTAAAAATTTTTACTAATAAAATTTAATGCTCATGAAAACTCACTCTCAACATGCCTACTAAATATTTAGTAACAGAATTTTTAAAAAATGTAATTTCAAAAAATCATTCAACTGGAAAATGTGACACAATCTTTTCTTGAATTTTTCTCATTTACATTCAATAGTAGCATGCTGATGGAATGCATTGAGATTATTTTTACAATCTTGTGAAATAAATTTTTGCTAACACTAAATTTTAAATTTACCATATGCAAATTGAATTAGATTATAAACTTTATTAAAGTACACGTATTTGCTTCTGTTTTTTTTTGCAATTGTTTGCTCATGTGAACAATTTCTTTTCAATTGTTCAACTTAATCCATTATTTTAGATTATTCGGTTTGGGATTTTTACATTTCTTCAAAAAATCGCATTGCAGAGTGTTCTTGCAAATCTCAATTCAAAGTGTTTTTTGAATGGATTATTGTTTCTACGGGTGAATTAATTCACAACAAACAGCCAACAATAATGCATGGGATATTCCAAATTAATTCAGTCAGCAAGAAAGACGAAAACATCTACAATACTACGTTGGAAGCATTAACTAGTTTTAAAAAGAATATTACCGTCAAATGCAGAATTTTATCTGAAAATATTCATCGAACTACTGTAATATCTGTGGACGAAATGAATAGTACATATTTTTCTGTAATTATAATAATACGCTTTTCTGTAGATGCAGTTTGAAGAATTTAGTATAACCAAAACATTTCTATAAAAAGTTTTGAATTTTATGTATCAATTTTTTTAATGTCTCTAATTTTACTACCATTTTTTGCAGCTTTGTATTTCTGCACTAATTTGCAGAATTAAAAATAGGTAACATTCTTTATTTGGCTTAAACAAAGATTTTTTACCATCACATACGTAAAATGTAAATTCTGATTGAACTACTTCACATATGTTAGGCTATAATATAAATATAAATACATTATCTGAAGAATTAAGAAACTTAGGTTAAAAAATGGTCCCGAATTAAAAAATTTCGAATTTTTCAATTTGTAAATTTGTTTTATAATCAATTAAATAGCAAGCTGTAAAGCTATTAATCAATGTCTAATTTTTACTAAATGTTGTAAGAATGTCAGTATAATATTCAACATTTACATGAATAAGTGCACATTTGTATTATTATTATCAACAAGGCAACTAAGACCAACCTTATATTATTATAATTTACTACTAATTAACAAATATATTTTAGAATCCGAATTTATTGTTCAAAAATCGACGTTTTTTGCTGATGCTCCCACTATTTATGCCCATAGTCATAATTCAATTACGTTTCAATGCAATTCTTCAGGAAACAGAGTGATTGAAAATGTTTATGTCTTAAATCCATCCAAGAAAACTATTAAGTGCTCTGTTAAGTCAATAAATATACAAAAGATTGTCCATTTTTCACAAAATGGTATGGAACAATTTATTGATATTTTACTGATGCCTATTTTAGTAATGTTTTATTCTGTATAACATATAACTTAGATGTAGTACGTATAAATTATTGAACCAGACATTTTTTCTGACTTATTAAGGCATTGTTGAGCTTTTTTCCCCGCACCATTTATATTTTTATAATTGCTCTAAAAAATCGTGCAACTTTAAAAAATGGAGGACCAATATTTCAAATTTGATTAACTATTAACTCACACATTAGATTACTCATTTCTTTCTCATATTTGCTTGGCATAACACAATGACATTAAGCCTTGAAGCTCCCTTTTTTTATAGAACTTCCTCAAAGTATTTATGTGGTACAATAAAACTAAATTGTAATGAATCGAATTATCAACTTAATGTAGTGTAGGAATACCAACATTCTAATTCCTCAGGTTTTCTTCAATGATTAAATATATATGCACATGATTTATATAGATCAAATAAATCTATGTTTTTGCTTTAGACTTAATCAAAGATTATGAAGGTAAGCTATTAGTTGTAAAAAACCTCTCACAAAATATTTCAGCAGTGAACCTTTTATTTATGCTTGAATTTAGTTTTTCCAATTTTATTATGACAATTCTTCAAACACCATTGCCATTAATCAACCAAATCAAAAAAAATTAAAATTTGTTACTATAATTCAAATATGTATAATAATAATAATAATAAATAAATAAAAAATAAATAAATAATATATTTATGCATGGCTAAATACAAACCACAAATATGTGAAGCACCAATCAAATACTAAAACTGATAATCAAATAAAATTCTATTTACAAATGATTTTCGAAATGCTTGTGTATGCAGCTTTGGTTGAATGAACATTTGTCTTCTTCTTAATTCATATCTATCACAAAAATTACGTTTAAAATATGGTTGAAGTGGGTGTTTATGATTGTTGAGAATAAGACTCAAGTGCTTTAGGTCTTCTTCTTTGCGTATTTCAAAGATACTATATTTCGTGGATGTAAATTTACGATGATAACTTTTGTTGAGATATTTTTTAATATTATATATATTGAAATTCCATACTTTATTTTCGATAATGCAATTGCTTCAAAAACTTTATCACATTCCTTTTCATTGTAATTATTAAACTTTAAATCCAGAAACATGTAACTAAGACGGCTAAGGCTTGAATAGAGTGTTGATCCGTGAATTTGAAAAGACATATCACTTTGGAAAGTAATTGCTAGTATATTGATATTATCAACACTATAGAATTTCACTTTTTCATTACTGCATCTACAACGTGATTGTCTGTTTAAGCTTAATTTTATATTTTGATTTCTTTTCATTTATTATCATGCCATTGATTTTAGCCCAACACATTATATTTTCATATTCTTCAGAAACATACTGCCTTTGTGTTTCACTGGGATCTTTGTAACAGGGAGTAATTATGTTACTATCATCTGCATATTTAAACATTGTAGAATCTTGTGTAGTAGCTCTAAGATCGTCAGATAGAATGAGAAATGCACTTGGTCCACAACGGGTACCTTGTGAGCAGCCTAGATCAATATCTATTAGTTCTTGTAGTACACCATTCCATAACAAACTTTGTTTTCTGTCAGTCAAGAAACTGAAAAACCATTTTCAATGAATTTTTTGTATTTTTCAAAAACGATTTCTTGTTTAACTTTATCAAAGGCTTTGCTGAAGTTAATACTTAAGCAGTGAACTGCATCACATTGTTGTCTATCCAGAATATACAAAATATTATGATGAAAACTTAATAGAAAATCAATAGTACTTGATTTTATCTTATAAGCAAATTGATATCCATCAACGTTTTCATATAATGTGTTAGATATATACATTTCATGCAGAGAGTTTTCAAAAATCCTTGATATAATTGGCGTTACTGATATGCCTCGGATATGTTCTGGAACATTTGATAAATTTTCTTTAGGTAAAGGCACTATAGAGGCAATTTTATATGAATCAGGAAATAAACCCTCAGCTAAAAAAGCATTCCAAATATTACAGTAGTTGGGAGACAAAATATCCCACCAATCCCTATATATCCAATATGGTATGTTATAAGGACCAGGTGCTGAACTCTTGCAATTTCGAAGTAACTGTGACACTTTATTAAGAGGTATTGAAGGCGGATTACATGATGATGTATTCACAAAAGCATCATTACATTTTATGTGCACATATTTACTCAATATTGCCGTTTCAACAGAGAAACGTCTACAGCAATTAGCTAAGATAATATTCAATTCCTTTGGGTCAAAGGCTGCTTTATCAATTTGTTTTTTGTTGCCTTTTCTATGGCTGTCATTATCAATTCTTCTCCACCATTGTTTAGATCCAATTAAATTTTGTAGCCGCATCGTCTTTATAATTGATGTAATTTTATTAACTTTGTAATAATTTCGTTTTCTGTGTGATCTGTATTTACATCTAAGTTTATATTTGATATTGGCATTCATCCATAACGGATCCTTTATCAGACATTTCCACATTCCAAATTTGAAAAGAGTTTTCAAAGCATTAACTTATTTTATTTTAAACAGTTCTACAGCATCTACAGGACATAATTGATGTACATCATCAAATTCATAGAGGATATTTGTCTATCAAATACAGCTTTAAATTTATACGAAGTGTCACGAAAGGATTCTTTCCATCTGTTAGGCTTACATTTATTTTTTGAATTAAGCGTGAGGACTAAATGATCAGTGGAAATCTTTATTTGGTATGACGATACATTAGATATATGATGAGGATTGTTGAATAAAATGAGATCAAGCCTGACATTCCCACACGTTGGAGGTGTAACATTTTGAAATCTCCACAAACAAAAAAGTGTAGTTGGTGATAGTTATTTACAATTTCGGCATATTTAGTACTAATGTGTTCTGTTGTTTCATCCTTAGTATGAAATGCTTTTGATGATTTTGGAGGATGATAAATGCCGTTTATAATGATAGGTATTTCAGATCCATGCATATCTTTCTTAATCCAAATTGTCTCAAAACTAGATGAGCACTCAATGAGATATGACTTGAGATATTCCTTAACATAGATCATAACTCCGCCGCCACAATGAGGCTTAGAACATTTCTTTTTCTTACAGATTCAGGCATATCTGTCATTTCTAAAAATTTTATATCCATCAAGATGTATAAAATTATCAGGAATGTTGGAGCTCAAAATGTTTCTGTAACCACACATACATCAATATTTAAAAGATTTAAGTCTTTTTTAAGTAGGCTACTTGCTTTTTGCCTAAAACTGCATTTATATTTTTGAAATTCTTTAAAGATTCACAAGTAAAATAGTAGGGAGAGGTTTATAATTCTGTAGTCAATCTGTTGGGGCATAGTTCCCCCAATCTGTATGAGATATTATAAAATCTTTTTCTTTTTTCTTACTAGGACATGCTTGAGAAAATGCATTATGAGATTGGCATTGCATTTTTGTTTTTTCATGATTAACTGAAAAGCAATTTATGCATTTATGTTACATAGCTGAAGAGAATATCAAATTTAGATTTTTCATTAGCTTGCAGATAATCATTTAATTTCGAATCATCCTGCAACAAAATTGTTCTTAACTCATCACTACTACTACTACTACTACTACTACTACTACTACTACTAGAGATAAGTATACGATACTATAGAATAACAAATATAAAAAGCATTATTAATATATTTACAAAAATTATGATTTTTGCAGTTACTGCATAAACATAAAAAGAATCATTTACATCCATTACTTTCATATGAATTTTCTAAAAATTCATAAATAATATCGTACATTTTCTTTTGGCAAATTTTTTGGATTTCCAAAGAAATCAAGGCTGTATTGCTGAATTAAATAATTCCCAATGAAGGATGATCTATATAAGTACCCATGATCACTAGTATTTTTCTTCGTTTTTTTATAACAAATAGTAGACTTTTAGTTTTTCAATTGTTTTTAAATTCGAATGAAACATAGTCTAAAATATTAATTAAATGATATTTTCCATGAATTATATCTATTAATTGATCGCCATCATTTAGTTGAAGAAATAATGAAACTGGTACAGGTATATCTGTAATTTCTAAAAATTTTATATGCCATATTACTAATCCATCTTAACATTTTTGAGCAAAAAAATGTTTCTGTAACCACACATACATCAATATTTAAAAGATTTAAGTCTTCCTTAAGTAAAGCTACTTGCTTTTTGCCTAAAACTGCATTTATATTTTTGAAATTTCTTTAAGGATCGGACATTCACAAGTAAAATAGTAGGGAGAGGTTTATAATTCTGTAGTCAATCTGTTGGGGCATAATTCCCCCAATCTGTATGAGATATTATGAAATCTTTTTCTTTTTTCCTAATCGACATGCTTGAGAAAATGAATTATGAGATTGACATTGCATTTTGTTTTTTCATGATTAACTGAAAAGCAATTTATGCATTTATGTTTATCAGAATGATCTTTCTTGTCACCATTTTTGTACTGATGATTTTCTGAACAGAATAAGCAATGTGTAGTTGCTTTACAAACTTTGGCTTTATGACCAGATCGTCCACAATTTGTATATTGGAAGATATCTATTCTATCATATACTGTGGATGAACGTATTCCTATTATTAGTCGACAATTTTACTGCTTAATAAAGTTAAGCACATTCGGAGTTATTTTACATACTAAGTTATTGTGAGGGTGGCTTACGTAACTGAAGACAATATCAAATTTAGCATTGTCATTAGCTTGCAGATAATCATTTAATTTCGGATTATCTTACAATAAAATTCTTCTTTACTCTTCAGGAACTTTACTTTTAATGTACATTTGCACATTAGTAATAGTGCATTTAGGTAGTTGTGGGTTGAAGCATTTTTTTTTGTTTGTTCATATTTTTCTCAACTGCCTCACTTATACTAGAAATGTCATCCTGATTTTCAATTTCGAAAACAACATTACCATCCTTAAGTGCAGTTCTTTTTCGTATTAATGCTTTGAAGTTATCCTCATTAGAATGTTTGATAATGATTTTTCAGTTTCTTCTAATTGTTCAGACGTGGCCTTTTTATCTGCTACCATTGGTTTAACTGAATTTAATGCAGTAGACTTACGTTTTACACTATCAGAATATGAAGTTTTGTTTTGATGAAAAGAACTTTGTGGGAGACTTTGAAAATCATAAGAGTATTCATTGTTTGCCATTGTATCCACCAGAAATTCATAAATAGGTTTAATCAATTCATTAAACATTGCCACAGTTACTTGTTTACGAGATGATACAGCAGCAGATAGTTTATGAATAACATTATCTAGCGTTTTCATGAATTCGACAGGAATGGAATAATTGATTGGACCAGGATTTTCCTCTATATCACCAGAAGTAGCCTGCAAAATAGTGGACACATCGTGAAGATTTGAAATGAATTTCTTTATAAAGAAAGATAGAACATATCATGAGGAAATGAGGACAAGGTTAAGAAAAGAATCCAAGATGAGAGTAAGGAAGTTATTACAGAAGTCAGCATTGAATGGGCTGAATAGTATAAAAGCAATTAATATACATGAACGATACAATTGTTGAAATATTCGGCAGGAATAGTTAGGTGGAACAAGAATGAACTGAGAGAATTAGACAGGGAGACAAGGAAGATACTAGCAGCAGAGAGAGAATTTAACTTAAATGGAGATTTAGATAGACTGTACATATCAAGGCATAAGGGAAGGAAAGGACTGCTAAGTGTAGAGGAAACTGTAGAAGCAGAAGCACTAGTGCTAAAGGAATATGTACAAGAGCAACCTAAGGGGTCCATACTGGAGGTCACTAAGGAGTTAAGGAAGATAAGAACTGAGAGTGAAGGAAAGAAGATATACCTGAGTAGGATGGAATCAGAGAGACAAACAAGGTATAGGCAGAAGGCAATGCATGGAGAATACTGGAGGAATACAGAAAAGTGTGACAGAGAAGAGAGCAACAAGTGGTTAAAGAGAGCAGGGCTAAAGAGAGAAACAGAAGCACTAATAATGGCAGCACAGGAGCAAGCAATAAGAACGAACTGGGTGAAGAAGCATATAGACAGAAGAGCAGAAGTAAGTGATAAATGTGGGTTATGTAAGAAAGAGGCGGAGACAGTAGATCATCCGATAGCAGGTATGAGAAGTTGGTGCAGAATGAGTATAAGTTCAGTCATGACAAGGTGAGAAGAATTTTACACTGGAGTTTGAGCAGGGAGCATGTGTTAGAAGCAGGAGACAAGTGGTATGAGCGCAATCCACAGGGCATCATAGAAAATGAGAAGGTTAAGATACTGTGGGACTTCAACATACAGACAAGCAAGGTGATAGAAGCACGGAGCTAGACATAGTAGTAGTGGACAAAGAGAAAAGATTGGGAACAGTGATAGACATAGCAGTACCAAAGGACAGGAATTTAGAAAGCAAGGAGAAAGAGAAGATAGACAAGTATAGAGTGTTGGCAGAGGAAATAGAAAAGCTGTGGAAATTGCAGAAGGTTAAAGTAGTTCCGGTAGTTGTAGGAGCATTTGGAGCAGTGAGTAAGAAACATGAGATACTTGGAGGAGTTGGGAGTAGCAAAGTGGGGAGGAGTGGTAGCACAGAAGGCAGCATTGTTAGGAACAGCTAGAGTCCACGAGGAAAGCTCTCAGACTCTCTGGGAACTGGTGAGTTCCCCGAGCTGAGAGGGATAACAGCATGAAGCTGTGAGAAGTAATAATAATAATAATAATAATAATAATAATAATAATAAGAGTCAAAAGCACTTTATTTCATTGAAAATTCATAAAGTATAGCTTGAACAAAAAAGTTAAACTACAAAATCTATATTGATGTCTGTTACCATACATGCAATTTTTTTGTTGTGCCTCTTATATTTTGATGACACAGGAGATTGTGTTTCAATTTTCTCTGAAACACTTGAATATTCTCGGCCGACCTTATCTCCATATCCAGACTGCTCCAATGTTTTATAATATAAATATGAAGGAATTTCCCACTTCTTTGATATGCATAAATTGGTGATTTGCAATTTAGTGTTCTTGAGTTGAAGTTAAGGTCACTGCATTTAATAAAGTGAGAAAATTTGGAAGTTTAAGTGTTTGTAGAGAATTAGTAAGCTGGTAAATTTAATGAAATACTTAGGTGCTAGCAAGGTGTATTTTTGTAAATATTTACTAGCGGTTTGTTTGTCAGTGTTAAATAAGACTCTGATTGCTGGTTTAAAGGATATATTGATTTTATCACTATTGAAGTCACTTAAGCTATTTAAAAGTTGTCATCCATATGTGAATTGGCTGGTTAGAAATGCATTTATGAATTGTGGATTTTTTGTAAATGGCCTAATCTCAAAAAGATTGTTTATTGCACTGTTCATCAGTTGAATTTCTTTGAAATGAATTCATTAAAATTAAGTTCTTGATTTAATTCCACACTTAAGTATTTCACTGTTTTGTTGGATTGTATGATCTTCTATTTTCAATGTTACCTTAGATGCAATACTTCTTGCTTTGGCGAAAATATTGTAAACTGAGTTTTGTTAAAATTTAGCATTAATGTATTTTGTAATACGCTTTAGATTACTGGTGAATGTACTTGCAGCAATATAAGGATTTTGTGCTTTGTTAAAATACATCTGTCATCTGCATATTGAAATATTTGACAATTACCAGTCTTAGTAATATCATGTACATATAGTGTGAATAAGAGAAGACCTAGAACTGTTCCATGTGATACACCATTTTTGTTGTTGAGGTTACTGGAATAATCATTTCCTATAATAACTCGTTGCTTCCGTTCTGCAAGGAAACTATGCAACAGTTGAATGCTATTGTGTCAAACCCATGCACCTTTAGTTTTTCATGCATTATATTATGATTAATGCAATACAATGCTTTGCTTAGATCTAATAATGCAATAGCTGTACATACATTGTCATTTATATTAAGTCGAATGTTTTCTATAATAGATAATAGAGCATCAATAGTTTAGCCTTCTGCTCTATACCCAAATTGCCTTTCAGATAGTTATTTGAATTTAAGTATCTAAATATTTGATTACTAAGCAACTTTTCGAAAATTTTTCAAAGAGGTTTGTTATTGAAATCGGCCTATAGGTATTGCCCATTGAGGGGTTACCCTTTTTATAGATAGAAGTAACGTCTGATTTTTTCAATATAGTTGGAAACTGGTTTTCTCTGATGCAAAAATTGAAAATGAATAGTAGTGGTTCAGCAAAGTAATGAATATACTTCTCAATAACAAAATAGGTGTTTAGTGAACCACTGGATTTATGAGAATCCGGTTTTTTACAACTTAACATCTCTCCATATTAATGAAGTTGAAACTAAACTTTGTTTCGAATACGAGCATTCCTCTAAATGCTTCCCTTGGGCATGTATAATTTCCTAAGTTTATAAATATGTCATTGAGGTGATCCGTAAGTTTTTTGCTATCTGCAACATTTCGGTTGCCAATTGATAATCTTTGAATATCTGTATCATATGAATTGATGTTTAGAAACCTAATGAAATTTCATTCGTCGCTCATGCATCAACGGCATCATACAGCTATTTTAGATTAACTATTTTTTTTAATCTGAGGAAGTTTGCATTCAACATTCATGTAATCTGTTTGCATCCTTATTTTTTGCAATATTTCCTTTTTTACATTCAAGTGGCTTGATTTCTGGGTGTTTTCTTATTTATTTCAATTTATTTTTTATTCTTGAGCTGTTGTAGAAATACTTTCTTTTCATTGGGGCTAATGTGTCCAAATATGTTTTAATATTGGAGATGAAGAACTTCAGCATGTCATTAGGATTTAGTGCAAAAACAAAATCAAATAGGATGCTCTTCAGCATTTCTATGAACTTACAATCATGGAAATTTTTGAACCTCCTTGAAACAATGAACTTACTTATTTTTGTAGTTTTCTTATGGGATATGATTAAAATTTGATTGTGATCACTGAACCTGTTGAAAACATTTTTCAAAATTTACGAATTTAAGAGAATATAATCGTTCAACAACTACTACCATGTTGGAACCCTGCTATTTCGTAATTGGAGATTCTGCAGAACACAATATTCTCCACTTGGGAGATATCACACAGACTAAGATTTTGCTGAACATCTCCTGATTTTATGATGATTGCTTGGATGTGATTTGCAAGGTTTAGTATGCGAGCGTTGGAAAATATAACAAAATTTACAAATAGCAAGACGTTTTTGTAGCAGTAATTGCACTAATTGCTTTAAGAGAGTTTTTAATTGAGCATCACTTGGCGAAGTTTTGCAGTTATCTGTAGGTAACTTCATATCTGGTTGGTGAGATATTCCCTTTAAGGCATCAAGATAGCTATGTTCTGGTACTGTCATATTTGAGTGAAAAGTTATTGCTTTTCTTGTAATATTTTCTTTGTTTTTCCAATTTGTTCTTATAGCTCATAGTGATTAAAGAAGGTCAATATTTCTTTGATTATCATTGCTAATCATTTTTTGGACAGCAGACACCCCAAAAATCCTCTATTGCAGTGGAAAAATATTTCCTGGTAAATAAAAATATTTACGAGCCAAACTTTTTCACTGTCTAGAAATATTTACACTAATATCTGTATCATTTTTAGTTTGAATTGAGTTTATTCATCGCATGGAGTTTTAAAGTTGATTTTCAAATATACTTGCAGAAGGCCTAGCCCACCTTTTATCCTCAACTATCTTCAGAAGAATTTCCAAAATATGCTTGGTGAAGAACTCTGATCCCTTGTGAAAAATCCCCCTGCAAATATAATGAATTAATTTAGTTGTTTAGCTAAGGACATTTGCCAGGTGACATACGATTAAAATTTATTAGTTTTCAATTTTTTGTCGAATCCGTGAAATTTCTTTCATTTCTGAAGTCTTACCACCATAACAATTGCTTTAAAGCAATAGGGAGTAAATGGTTACATTAATGGCCCGCTCAACAAATTCTAGCCTCGTACAAGAATTAATTGCAGAAAATTTTAGAAATGCTACATTTCAAGTAGAAAGAATAAATATGTATTCCTTAACAGTGAAACTATCTGATCTGTAGTATAAATTTACGTCAAAGTTTTAAATTTATTGTTTATAATGAGCGGCCATATTTTTTACTATTATTTTTACACAATATCATTGAAGCAAAGTGTTTGAATAATTTTTGAGATGTTTAAAGTTACTAATTTTTTCATTTAATTTCTTAAACAACTTCGTACATCAAATGCTAGCCTGTGAATGGGTGTTTTGAAGCCCCATTTTATTCTATTACAAATCGCAAGGCTGTGTTTTCAGTGGGTCTTTGTGTCCTTGATGAGCGGTAATGAAAGGCTCTTTACAAGTTATTTTTTCAACGAGCATAGAAAGTTTTGGTCAGAGGACATTTAACTGTTTATACAGAGTGGCCCAGAAACACTGATGTTTAATTTTATTAATATTTGAAATATTAATTATCAGATTTATAACATGATGTTGGAAACATATCTTGCAGATTATGTTTACTTGGCTCATTAATGTCCCTATTGAATAAATTAATCAAACTTTATATTCGAAGTGTCCAAAAAGAATTAATCAACTCAAAAGCTTCATTTCTTAATAATTTGCCCCCTCTTGATGAACCTCTTTGAAACAGTGTCGAGGTGTACCTCTTCGGTTGATGGAGTGCATTACCTATGAAGGGAAACAATTTGGTTACCTTCAATGATATAAAATGAGATTTTACTTTTGCTCTAACCCAATAAATGATCGATTAGTCATTCACTCGCCACTTGCATTTTTAATCTTATAATTTATACATTAAAATCTATACACCTACAATAATGGATTCGATTTTGTTTTCATTCTATACACTGTTTTCCATTGGGTGTTACCATGCTCTGAATGTGCTTATAATATTTAATGGTTAATTAAGGAGTGTCATATGGTAAAATTGTGAATAAAAATCATTTTACAAATGTATGGTGACCACATTATTATTTATTTCATTCCTAAAATATTAAAAACACAACATATGGTTTGTTTAAAGTTTATTCATTTATTAAATATCTAATACAGACCATTGAAATCCCCGTACATAACACGTGCAGTTGCCTAGCATTAATAAAATAAATCGGTAAGGGTATCTGGACCACTCTGTATTGTTAATTTGGTTTGTTTCCAAATCATAGGCAAAGAAATATGAAAAATATTCCTTTGTATAGTCATTTGAAATTGAACTATTTTTGTAGTTATCTTCATAATTTGTGTTCCAAAAATATATTTGTAAAGCGCTTAGTAGTCGTATGGCAAATGAGTGATCAATTCTGAAATTCTTTTCTTAGTAATTAAATGGTTTTGATTTCGATGCCTTTTAACTATGATAAAAGCTACACTTTCACATATTTTCATACACTATGGGGTAGGACGTATGCATGTTCCTTATCATCGATCCGTTATGCCCGTAGCTAAATGTTATTTAACTAAAATTGCTTGACGCAACAAGGTAGCGGGTTAGTGTATAATTATACATACATAATTGAACATTCATAACTATTATCTATATAATTTACCTCGAAAATCATATGAAATAGTTTTGTTGACACCACTGGGAAACTAATATTTACAAATATAAAGTCATAATTAAGTCTCGTTTCCACTAAAATTTTATCGGCACGTTTCGTCAATTCATTGACAATCGTATATCAATCACATAACTTTAAATGACACCACATCAAACAGTATAAAAATTCTTTAAGTGGTATGCTTATTAATCTTTTATTGGAAACGTGGTCTTAGTCATCACAGCAGTAAGCTGTAGTGCTTGTATGAACTAGTAAAATAAGTAAAATATTGAATTCAATTCAAACGATATGGAACGTCTTCTGAAGTTCACAAATTACGATTTATACGGTACAATATAATGTATGTAGGAAATTACTATATTTTTATCAATAATAGAAGATGACAGTAAAATGGAACTGCTTGATATTGAGGCATTCAGTAAATTTTATGTGGTTAGTGTAATATTTTATGCGTTGTTTGAAATATTTGTTGTAAACCTGGAGGAAGGCTAGGGTATCGCGAAGTATATATTCATAGATGATATGTAAAATAATAAATAGAAATTTCTTATCAATCAATAATAAATCTAGTGTATTTCAAACAAATGGCTTTAAGAATTATAATCCTTGAACAACGACAAATAATAATACTAAGTTCAGAGTCCATTTGCGTGGTATATATAGTTGGCTGCAAAAAAATGAGACTGAACACCTATTTTTTCACGCTTTGTGGAAACGTATTGAGACGTTTTAGAGGAAAACTATAAAAATAAAAGACAACGAGAATTTTGTGAACTTTAAAATGGTCAAACAAAAAAGTTAATTAATTAAACTGGTACTTCGTAATTATTTGAAAACACTTACCAAACAAATTGTTTTGCTTTGCAAAGTTTCTACTTGATTTCTTCGGAATGGAAACGTTGGAACAGCTTGAAAACGCCTTTGCGACATCGCAAATTTCTCGATCAACTTATTTTCGAAAGCTGAAAAAAATTCGACAAGGAGAATCTCTCAAAAGAAGAAAAGGAAGTGGACGCCCTGGAAAAATTATTGGAAAATTCATTCAGAAAACAGTCGCAATTGCTCTCAAAAATCCCTATATTTCTGTGAAAAAAATTGCAAACCGACTTCAAACTGAAGCCGACATCTCTGTGCATGAAACCACAGTTCAGAGAACACTGGAAAAAAATGGAGTTACAAAAATTGGCAGAAAAAATCGACTTCTGATTACAAAAGAACATCAAGAAAAAAGATTAAATTTCGTGAAAGATTGGAAAGACTACACTTTTGAAGATGTTTGGATAACTGATGAGTGCGTATTTCAACTACACAGAAACAAAGTACAAGTGTGGTCGTCAAAGAAATGTCCAAGACCAACAAAAGCGGTTCCAAAGTTCGACCAAAAAATTATGGTTTGGGGAGCACTTTCCTATCGTGGGTTTTATTTGAAAATTTTAGACGGAAAAGCCACAATCGACAGTCAAAGATATTGCCAAATTATAGCTGAAT
This sequence comes from Hofstenia miamia, assembly GCA_900660155.1. Taxonomy (NCBI): domain Eukaryota; kingdom Metazoa; phylum Xenacoelomorpha; order Acoela; family Hofsteniidae; genus Hofstenia; species Hofstenia miamia. The sequence continues at coordinate 508,503 of CABFPE010000504.1, forward strand.
TTATGCCTTATGCTGATGCTTTATATGATGATGGATGGATACTCCAACAGGACGGAGCAACCCCGCACACGTCAGCAAAGACAAAAAATTGGTTTTCTGAAAATAATATCCAGTTTTTGCAATGGCCACCAAGTTCTGCTGATCTTTCTCCAATCGAAAACGTGTGGCAGATATTGAAAAATGACGTTGAGAAGAAAAATCCGAAAAATATATCCGATTTAAAAGAAAAAATCCAAGAAAGTCAACACATTTTGACATCTGAAATGAAGTCCAATTTAATGAAATCAGTTTCAGTTCGTTTGAATGAAGTTATTTCTACAGGAGGAAAACAAATTAGACTTTGATGCTTTTTACTTATAGTCCTTTAATGTATCTTTAAAATCTTACCTTTCTTGAGTTGTTACGTTCAGTAGTTCAAAAGTAATATGCCTTTTTTCTAGTCTCATTTTTTTTGCAGCCAACTATACCCGTACACATTTTTAAACATTTAGTTTGGAGATGATGAGATGTCTTAACCAAACTATTTTGACAAATAATTTTGTTTTATATGGCTATTTCTAATATATAAATGTTTCTATCGAAAAGTCTAGCCATGATATGAAAACATTTTTAGTATAATGAAGGAAATTAGTTCTTCTCATTGTCCACAACACTTATCAGATATTTCAACTTTATCTGAATTAGCATCTCGTTTTTCTCAATTTTTTAATGGTAAAATACAGTGGATCCATCGCAATATTCAATGTGTTTATTCTAATTTTGATTTTAACAATGAAATATCAAAACTTTTCATACAAATAAGTGATTGGTTTTCAAAATCGACGCTACAACAATTAAGGAATATCGGAAAATTAACACGCAAACAAAAAATGCAACAACCAAAAATTCTTAGTTTTTTACAAGAACCTCTCTGAGAAATGATAATATTATTATTTACTAGTGGAATATATCCTCAATACAGCAAAAATATGATAAAACCAAGTTTAGATCACAATCTTTTTTCAATTACAGACAAGTATCCTATATGTTACGTTGCTAATTTTATTGAAGCAGCCGTTGCAAACCAGATTATTTCATATATTAACCAAAATACTGTACTACTGCATATAGAAAACGATTCTCAGTTTAAACTGTATTAATTAGTATATTTGATGATATTCTTCTTGCTCTTGATAACGGAAAATGTGCAATTCTAATTCTTATTGACCAAACGGCTAGTTTCGACACTAATAATACTATGATAAAAATCTTACACAGAATTGAATTTAGATTAAATGCATTGGATTGGATTGATTTAGATCAGACTTGTCAACGAGCTGAGAGTGGGCACTGCATTGGATACACAACAAGAACAAAAACGAGCCCGTATATTAAGAGATGCAAATTAATAGTTCTGCTATTTAATTTGTTTATTTTTTCATTTAATATACATTTTTTATAATCTATGTAAAAATTATGAGAGCGCATTATTTTCAAAAAAATATCGAATTTAAAAGAGCTTAATTTAATGGTTCTATGCTCCGAGCCTAGCCGTGTTGAGCCCAGTCGAGCTGAACTTATAAATTTTGGCTCTTGACAAGTCTTGTTTAGATCATATTCTTGGCCCAATCTTACATGTATATACACTTTACAATACTTTTTTATGAGAACTATGTAATACGAATTCATGGCTATACCAAGTATATACTAATGATCTACAATGCTATATATTTTTCACTATTAATCAGCAAAATTTTCCTAATATTGTAAAAAATTCATCGTTTTGGCTTGATTATATTACTCAATATCTTAATTTATTTTACTTACAGATAAATGCATCTAAAAAAGAATTAATGTTTATTAGATCAGCAAAATTAAAAAATGATTCCTGAAGCGTTCAGAAAGCACACAAAGTCCAGTTATTAATAATCTTGGATGTATAATAGACAAATCCCTTAAATTAGAAGCTTTAAATTATATCTATAAGAAATATTGTAGATGTTAATTACGTAATATTAAATTAATGCGTAGATATCTTTCATTAGAAAACACTAGAATACTCCTTAAATCCGTAATTTCTTGTAGGTTAGATTTTGAAAATAGTATTTTTATGGTTTTCCTGATTATCAAATTCGAAGACTTCAGTTAATCCAAAATGATTGAGGCCATACAATTTTCTGTTTAAAAAAGCAATGATCATATTATACAAACGTAAATTCTCTACATTGGTTGCCAATTAAACTAAGCATTACATATAATATTGGAATTAGGGTTTCTAAGAGTTTACATACCTTGGCTCTAAGATATATTCGTAATCTTCTTTCTTTTGTACGTTATGAATTTCAGGATCACTGATCTAATGGCTCTTAGGAATTCCAAGAATCATTTGCTGTTCTTACCGTTTTTAACTCATCACCATGGAATCTAAGATATTGTAATAATTACGAATCTTTTAAATATGGTCTAAAGGCTCACTTATTCAGTCAATTTATTACAGAAGAACACCAAAAAATTCAAATTTATATTCATGTAAAAGGCGCATTTATATACATGTTGTAAAAATGAGCATGATAAATACTAATATATATAATTATTATTTAACATTCGCAATGTTTTTGATTTATCATTATATATTTTATACATGTTGATTTATTATTTGCAGTGGGATTAGCGTGAGCAACCTGCATATATACAGTATATATACATGTATATATATATATATATATACATGCATGTATAAATATATTGAAGCATGAAGAAGTTCTTAATGGAATACTACCATATTTAACTCATTTGGTTAATCTATCGTTAATTACTTTCCCTGACTGCTTGAAGACATCCCTAATTCGACCTATATTGAAGAAAAAGACCTTGGACGTCAGTCAGCACTCTAACTATCGACCAGTAGCAAACCTATCATTTCTTTCTAAATTAATTGAAAAATCTGCAGCGAAACAGATTCATCCATTTTTAGAATCAAATAGATTGCTTCCAAAATACCAATCTGGCTACAGGGCTAATCGATCTGTGGAATCTGCTCTTCTTCGGGTCAAAAATGATATTCTTCTCACACTTGAACTTGATGAAGGTGA
>CABFPE010000505.1:39248-85137 GCA_900660155.1 Hofstenia miamia
CCCCCCCCCCCCCCCCCCCAATTCTATACTGCACTACTGCACACTCGTATTCATCAAGATGCTGGAACACATCATGACAAAATAAATACCAATCTACTCATGCATGTTGTCTGATGTCACATTGGATTATTGCTTTCGTTATTGATGTCTGTGTCAAAAATAAATATAATACAAAAGTTAATTTCTGCAAACTTAAATGGCAACTCTCGAAGAAAGATCCATTCTGTGCCGACTTCTTTCTTTTACTTAATTTCCACCGCCAAATAAACTTATCTTCACATGATTGATCAGAAATTCGGCTCATCGGAATATAACAACGTTCGCATTGGAATCCATTGACAATTAAATTGCGGCGACACGTCATAATAACAAAATTAAAAATACTGTAACACAATTAGGCTGATTGCCAAACATTAAAACAATAATAGCATGTTGCAAAAACAGAGTCGTATTGGCTAAAGAGGCACTGAAATATAATAGTGCAATGAATATTTTAGAAAACATGAAAATCATAACTATAACATAGTACGTCTCATGATGACGTATCCTGGCAACATGCAAAGTACCAATAACACATATTACGAGTCTCAAGATACGAATTCATGAGAAATAATTTCGGTTTGGTGATAAAAAAACATGATTTGTTAACAACCGTTCATTTTGTATATCAATATTTTCAGCTTTGCACTGTAAAAATTTACTGTACAATTTAAATTTTAATTATAACTAAACTAATATTTTTACAATAATGAAACACTTCTTAATAATATAGTACGTCATCATGATGACCCAATAATTTTTACGGTTGGTACTTTTTGCCAACAATGATATACTTAGAACCGACAAACACTTTCTTAAAACCGACAATGCAAATTGCTTGAGATATTGTAACTAGGAAACCCAATTTGCAAAAAATAAATTTATTAGTCAATCAGAATTAGCAGGTGATGAACATCGGGAAGTAAATAGTAAGTATATCTGAATCTTAATAGAATTATTAAATCAGCTTAAGAATTGCGAATACAAAGTGGATTGGTATATGTTGTTATTTAATAATCTGTAGAATAACACATTCTGCATATGTTACGTAACTGTTCCTAAAATAAACACATCCTTCTGCTTAAGTGTAAGTGATTTTCCATTTATCTTTGTATTTATAGCTTGTAGTATATAGCCCATTCTGTACTTCAAGTATTTGCAAAAAAACCTTCTTTAAAAAGTTGCATAATAAACAGCGGCTGCCTAGATGCGTTAGAATTTTTCTGCGTGGATTCTTCCCCAGTAGGCCTCTAACCATGTTCACAGTTTTTGAATACAATATTTATTTATTAATCAAGAGTTAAAAATCTTCGTATGAAGCTTTCCTGGGTGACCTCGTCGTCTTACTTTTGGACTCTTCAGTCATTTCTAACAAATTCAAACAGTTTTTGTTTATAGAAACAAAAACATAGTTAATTTAAGCTAAATATACATCAAATTAGTTATATTAATTTGTTCACTTGAAGAATTAAGCATCCAGCCCTCATAGAAATTTTATTTAATAATATACTTTGGATTATAAAAGTTAATTTTTATGTCCCTTTTATTTTTATTTAAAATAATGACTCTTTCTCGTCTATTTTAAACAAATTTTTTAAATAAATTTGCATTGTCGGTTTTAAGAAAGTGTTTGTCGGTTCTAAGTATATCATTGTTGGCAAAAAGTACCAAACAAATTTTTACATGTTATCTGACGTCATTAACATAGTTGCCACGGTAACAGTTTCATTAAGCAGAGTATTTTGATCGACAATAATGATAACACATCTTTGTTTATGCTAACCTATTGGTCTATTTCAACATTTTAAAAACTTTTTATTGCTCCCCCATATTATCACCACCCACTCAAAAACTGCAATCTTTTCCGCCAATTCTGTCAACATCTTTTTTCCACTAGGATAGTGAAGGCAACCTCCTCGTTGCTAGACAGTATGCCATGAATCTGGAAAAATCTTGGTACCAGTCATCCTGGCAACATGTGAAGTACCGATTATACAAATATACGCGTTTCAAGCTACGAATTCATGATAAATATATTTCAATTTGGTGATAAAAAATATATTGTGAACAACAGTTCAATTTGAATATATAGTTTCACCTTAATTCCATAAGAAATAATTTGTAAATTAATATTAATAAACTTTAATGGAAAATGAAAATTTTATTAAAAAATTTAGAAATTTCATAATTATGAAATGACGTCATGGAATTACGTCAAATTTTCAATCTCAAGCGATTGACTCAATTTCAATATCCAATTTTGAAGCAAAATCAATCTTCAATCTCATAAAAATCAAGTACATGATTTCCCTCTTTTGTTTTTTCATTTCCTACCACTTAGAAGTGGGTGATATATGGGGAGATGTAACTCTGATATTTAAAAATTGATGACGTCATCTGGTGCCGCTGCAACAAACGCATTGTATTTAGTACTGGTGCTGAAATCTCAACTATTTGTAATATTTCATCTATTAATCCATACGATGATCTAGTTTGCTGTACTCCATCAATTTGCGCATTACAATTTCGCATATTTAAATAAAAGCTACCAGTTCATTGCGCCATTTCCATAATGTTTTCTTGGGAATTGGTTGGATTTGGTGGTAGTTCAACTTACGATGGATGAAGTTCCAGCAGAGATTTCAAAAATTTTGATAAGTATTCATATATATTATCTATATTCAGGCAATAGTACTTGCAATGACTGCTAAAAATGACATGCGCAATATTCATTAAGTTATTAATATATATATAATTTAACATTAATCATTATTAATATTAAAGACACTTATAATATAATGTTTAAACTACAAATATCATTTGAACAATGTAATGCTTTGATTAACTGGGTGGCTCTGAAAAGGGCCGAATGAAAGGTAGCTCTCAAAAGAGCTAAACAGAATATACTAGGCCAAGGAAGTTATCACAAACTAGCATCCCAGGTAGAGCAAAGAGCTCTCTCCAGAGAAATTTATCTAGATGAGCAGGTAGCATGTGACGTGCATTTCTATTAATCGCTTTCAGGTTCTTCTTTGCTCGTGATCACATAGCTTCAACTTGATTAGTGGTAACACCAGATATTGGATCCACAAAATTCTCAGAATGGTTCACTGTTTCGTTTTGATATGGAGATGGAAAGGGAGGATAATCAGCAATCCAATTGTATGCACCCCATCTGTCACTCCAAATTATTGAACCAGGCTCAATCCTTTGACGAATGATAGGCATCAATGTGTTGTGGTCTCGAGCGTTCACAAAACAGAAATGAGTGGCCATCAGTGACATCCGTATGCCAAACACCCACTTTCCTGGAACCCAGTGACCTTTGTTGTACTTCCTCTGAGCAACACTTTCAACTTCAACCACCTTGTCAACACCATCATAAGTCTGAGGACAAATATCTGGTCTCAAAGAGCCTTTGAACAGAAATCTCGGCAGTTCACTGCAACATTCTTGTCACTTGAGCATATTTGCAGCAATTGTGACAGGAACTTTGCACAGAAAGTAGTAAATGATAAGAAGCACCATTCTGACTGATAACTTAGCATCTGAGGAAAAAAGTGCCCGTTCTAGAGGAAACTTAGCGCTTGCAACATGGACAACGCAAAAAATAACCGTCGGCACGAGATGCTGAATTTACCAGTCATTTGCCTTCGACAATGACCACACCTTCGCTTACTAACCAATAGATGTTTGCTGCTTCGCAAAACGAATAACAGCTTCATCAGACAGAGTAACAACAAGCAAACTACGATAAGTCATAACAAAAATCGTAGCTTCTATTTATATATGCGCAAATTAATGGGGTACAGCAAACTAGATCGTCTGGGATAATCGATTAAATATTACAAGTATCAGTGCTAAATACAATGCGTTTGTTGCAAAGGTCTTCGATATGGTTGGTTGCTGCAAAAGAATATGCTAAATGTAATAATGTTAAGCTGCAAAATGATTGGTCGCTTTCAGATCTATACAATTATAAAAACGTTAATAATTTTTGAAATAATTAACGGTTCGCAAAAAAATTATTTTTATTTGGAATCAGCAAAAAAACTGCACCTGTTGACGTCATCAATTTTTAAAAAAAATCAATTTCCTGATGCACCAAAGATGTGGGCATAGACGTTTTTTCCCATTTAATTCAGATTCAATTTATTGACAGTGATACCCGAACCAAACTTTTCCAGCTTATTATATCGATATATTAAACAATTTTAGGTTTTCAAGTTCCCAACTGCCTAATCTACGCATCCCTGTGGAAAGCTTATAAAACTAAGAATGAATAGTATGTATCCAGTATTAGATTGTGAATGTTGCCGGCATGCTTTTCATGACTTAATCCACAACAAAATAAGCAAAGATTATATGAACTTTAATATAATACAATAATTCCAATTGCTGAGTTCTCTATTGAAATATGCAGGTAAAGCACGGGCAAAATGTGTGAAAGTGACATTCCCAAAGCTAAACTCGTTTCGCGTACCAATTACTTAGTTTTTTGAATATCCAGTGTAGCTACCGTATGATTTGCTAAGTTTTAATTCAATGGAGGTTGTCATACAGTATCATATATTTCTATGATATTTTCATTTCTGTTTAATTTGGTTGTTGCTCATTCAATTAAATCAGCAATTTGGTTGACATCGCACTTTAGAACAGCCCGGTCATTTTCGCTCAAGTAGATTTGAGTTTTTTACGGTGGCCTGTCGAATGTATTGACAGAATTTGTGCCAATAATGCTGTTGTCACCCTTCTTGCTTTGTGGTATGGGGCGTTATATTGTTGGAAATTCCACGAATTTTCCTCGAACATGTTGAGCAATGAAGTTGCGAATGTACATTTTTTACAGCATTTATCAATTAGAAAAGGTGTTCTTGATCCATTTTGTTATGGAACCCAAGAAATGCACGAGCTGTATATTCAAACAAAATTCTGCAACCACGCTTTTTGCAAACAAAGAGTGCTGTTAGCAGATAATTTTATTGCTGTCTCATCTCTGAATACGCATTTATTCCAATAATTTAAGATTAATTGTCGATGATGTTCAGCCCATTTCAGTCTAGCTAGTCGCTGAGGAGGTTTCAATGGTGGAGCTGTGACTAGTTGATATGTAGAGAATCTCAAGCAGACTAACCTGCGTTTCACTAGGTTGACACTGATTGTTGGTATTGCTAGTAGTGAATCCCGCATTGGCCATACATATTCGACCCAATTGATGAGCTGTTTGATTGCTGATTAATAGTGGCCTTCCACATCGGCCAATTCTTGCAACTGCGACAGAACCAATTAATTGTATTTTGTAATTATTGTTCAAAATGTTTCATGCTGTAATGGGGTATCGTTTCAAGATATGGGAAAGTGCAGGATTGAATGTTTTCTTATATTTATAAGCAATATCTATATATACATTCGATGTTCTCACGATGTTATTAAAAAATACTGTTTGACTCATTTCAATTGAACGGCACTGTATGATTGTTAAATTTCGAACGGTAATCTAATTATAATGTTATATTATGCATTAAAATGCACTAATAGCAAGGAGTACAATATCCAATATTTAAATCACAGATTGTCATGGGATTAGAAATATTTGTTTAATTAGTTTCGACTAAATATGATGCCCTGAAAAGAGCCGAGTGTGTGTGTGTCTTAATGGTCTTACTCGAAATTAAAGATCCTCAGGTATCCAAATGAATAACAGGCGAGCTTTGTTCCAGGAGAGCCAGAAATTACCCGCGATCATAAATGTTTAGTTCGCAGATGCCGAGTTTCCCTCATTGTCGATGATCTAGGCTTCACTACAAGCAAACAAGAAAAACCAGACCTCATTTTCCCCAATATTGTTGCTTTTTGTAAATGCCCGGTTACATCCAATTTGCCCAAAGTAAAGGTTTAATACTTTCACACACAAATATAGTCACAATGTCATAAAAAGAGTTTTTTCCAAGCCTGTTTTCCCGCTTTTAAAAATAGTAATTCCGCGTTTGCTGGCAATCGAGTAATTTTCATTGATTAATTTACGACTTTTGTGGATGCCCATTTTTTATTTGCTGTGGGTGATCTTGAGCAGTCTATAAAAATTACTATTTTTATACGGCGAAGAAATTTTGGCCTGAAAGTGCATTGCAGAAATTTTCTCTGGAAACCAATAGATGCACTACGCACTTTGTTTCAACCGCATATTTTGTAGATATTGATCAAACTTTCAAAGAGTGCTAATACGAAGTTTTTTGAAAATTCGATTATTTGTAATATGTACTTTTAGACTCTCCAAAATAGAAACTTCCTAAACAGTAGGGCTAGAATAATGATGCGGCGCTACTACAGACGCTAGACCTCCGATATACTCAAGGGAAAACTTGATTTATTATGAATTTTCCACAAGAAATGGACTGATTACAAAACAATGGTTTTCAGGGTGATTACGTAAACATCGACCTTTTTGCAAAAATAATAATATACTTGAGATCTATTTTCCGTTAGCAATGAATTTATTACAATTAAAATTCTAGTGAGTCTGACCTATATAAGAATGTTTAAATTACATGATATTTACATACTTTGGATCAATTTCAGTTTAGAACACTTTTTTAAAAAAATTCACTGACTCATCCAAACAACTTTTCTAGGTCAAATTTACACCCTCAAAATTGTTAAAAAATCAATAGCACATTTCAATTTTACCGAAATATAAACAATTTAGCGCTGTTAAAAACGGGTTTTTTCAAACTGTAAAACATTGTAAATTATACTTTAGTAAGTATATTTAATAGTTTTCATTAAAATATTTAATATAATACTGGTAAACCTAAAGTAAAATTATAACAAAAAATTTTAATGACAAGGCTACAATCTGTACGATTTTTTGTTGTTACGTCAGATTCCTACCAATTGAAAACTAAGTTATAGTTATAATTAAATTAAATTGTAGTTTTTGCAGACAATGACATAATGAAAAATAATTTTAAATCATTGTGAAAATACGAATTTTCTAGACTAATTTTTCATGAATAATAAATGACACCTTCACTGTTATATTATGTTAATATAAATTTGCAATTTTTAGATATGTTTAAAACTACTTCATTAAAGGATGAACGCAAGCTTTGATGACTATTGAAGTTAAAGAACCAATATATTTCACAGAACAAAATCACATGCACAAAAAATAACAAAATAATTGCACAGAATAACACATCCCAATGTACTGTACTTAAGCATAAAATTTCCACGCATTTTTGAACTCCCCACTCCAGAGAAACCTCTGCAGATGACTGTTAAAATTTTCTTGAGATGTACCTTTCATCTCTTATGGGAAACTTCATCTGAGCCCAAGTTCCCTCTATGACATTCGTATGAATATTGCGATTTATTGGGTCTGCAAAATGGTTGGCATGCACAATAACATCATCACTATATTGATAATTCAAAGAACGCCGCAAGTTTCTATAAGCGCCCCAATCATCAAGAAGGATGTGACTCCCCTGTCGAATTATTGGCAAAAGAGTTTTGCAATCTCGTCTTGCAACCTCTACAAAAACACCGCCCAGCAAATAATTCACCATTTACGTATTTTCTCTCTACACCACCAAAAACCCAGTGTGGCAGCACAGGATGACCTCTGTGGTATTTGTTGAAGAAGCACGATTAATCGATTTCAACCATTTGGCCTTCTCCACATATTCGTTCAGAATTATTCGTATAGTTCACGCATGTTTCTCTAAAAACAAAATTCAATTTCAAATAATAAATTGATTTAAAATAACTAAACAAGATAATAAAATAAAGCCTCATTACATACCTCAAAAAATTGAAACAATCGCAGACTGTTGTGGATGAGACCTCTGCTTCATGAGCGATATATTTTGATGGAAGATCATGACTATGATAATAGATCATCAAAAAAAATATTCCGAATGGTTAAGTGCGATCTTGAAAAGAAACTTACATTCCTCACAGATTGAAAGTAATTGCGTCTGCATTTCCATTGATAACCATCAACTTTACGCTGGTTGGCCACCAAAACCATTTGCTCACCACAGGGTTCACATCGATGAATTCCGCAATTATGATTACGTCTATTGCGGATCGTGCAAGAGCTGCAAACTCGTGAATTTGCGATCAAGCGGAACTTCGCACATCACTGCAAAATGCTCAGTTGTGTATTGCCCCAATCACCGTTAATAACTCTTAAATTAGTTGCTAGAAGCAAACTAATAACATGGCGCAACAAAATGTTAACAATTTGAAATAACATGATTAATAATTTTTTAATTTTAAACAGATCTTTTATGCTATTAAAATAATTTACAAACAGCCTTTAATGTAACAATTTAATTATAACTATAACTTAATTTTCAATTTGTAGGAATCTATGACGTAACAACACAAAATGATACAGATTATAGCCTTGTCATTTGTTATAATTTTACTCTCATTACTTCATGTTTACCAGTATTATATTAAATATTTTAATGAAAACTATTAAATATACTTACTAAAGTATAATTTACAATGTTCTACAGTTTGAAAAAACTGTCACAGCTCTAAATTGTTTTTATATGGGTAAAATAACTCAACTATTGATTTTTTCACAATTTTGAGGGTGTCAGATTGTTCCTCGTAAAAATTTGACCTAGAAAAGTTGTTTGGATGAGTTATCGAAATTTTTTTAAAAAGTGTCCTAAACTGAAATTAATCCCATATTTTTAGCTCATGTCCAACCATGCACATGCTAATATTATATGCATTTTAAAACTCATTTTAGAATTGCCGTTTTTCAAAATTCATGAATTTTTCCTAAAAATTTGAATGAGTAACTAAGTAATACAATATCCAAAATATGAAAAAAGGGGCAAAAAGTGACCAACTTTCATTCCGCTAGTTGGTGAACCTGTTGATACAACCTGCTTTTACGCACGGGGTTGGGTCTTGACTGTCTACAGAGTAATGGTTAAGTTTGACAATTATCATGGCATTTAGACTGTGCCTGATTGTATAAATTTTAACATGTGAAGAATTTGAATTTTCTTTATGAGCGCAAATGTTCATTCGTATTTGTTAACTGTTATAGTGCAATCGTTTTGAATGGATTTCTACAAATTGGGATTTTCATTGTACATCTTAGTATAAATGTCCCCAATAGCAGGGAAACACACTTATCCATAAAATTGTTCTCTATTCTGTAAAATGAGTCGTTGTTATTGCGTACATTTAAACTTTTATAAAATTGCATATTTGACAAAACTTATGCATTTTTTGTTTAGACTATGCCTACAAGCAGAAATCGGATGGTTCTTGGTTAATTAATCCAAGGCACACTTGGGAAAAGTTGCTTCTTGCCGCTCGTGCAATTGTTGCAATTGAGAACCCCAAAGATGTTTGCATTGTCTCTGCCCGGACTTTCGGTCAACGAGCTGCTCTAAAATTTGCAACTTACACAGGTGCTACTTCTATTACTGGAAGATTCACTCCTGGTTCATTCACAAATCAAATTACGAAGGCCTTTCATGAGCCGCGGTTACTTGTTGTAATCGATCCACGTTTTGATCATCAGCCAATTTCGGAAGCTTCCTATGTGAACTTACCTGTGATTGCACTTTGTAATACTGATTCGCAGTTGCGGTTCGTCGATATTGCAATTCCTTGTAATAACAAAGCTATTAAATCTATTGGTTTAATAGTGTGGATGTTAGCTCGTGAAGTTTTGCGTATGCGGCGGACTATTTCCCGTCAGATTAAATGGGAAGTGATGGTTGATTTGTTCTTTTATCGTGATCCTGAAGAGATTGAAAAAGAAGAGCAGTCCCAGCAACAACTTGCGCACGCACCTGATGATTTCGGAAATATGCGAAATGCTCCGACAACGAATTGGGAAAATCCGGAATATACTAGTGGACCTCCACCAACTCAGATACAGGCACCTACAGTGACTGCACCTTCGACGGATTGGGGAGATAGTGATTGGAACACAAGTGCTGTTACTGAACAGTGGCTTAATACTAATAACACACCAGTTCCTCCTAAATAACTTGTTCACTTGCAATACATAGTTGTTGCTTATGTTTTTTTTAGTATTTACACTTCTATAATTTTTCAGGGCAAAAAGTCTTTAGAATTAGTCATTGACCAGTTACGGTGAATGGAAATTAACACGATAAATATGACAGCATAATTATTGATACTTGGCATATTTTTAAGAAAACTTTGTGAATGGTAAAAACCTACTATTTTGGGTTGTTTTGCTCAGTAATGTTAAATTGAAAGTAAGAAATGTGCATGCTCTAGATGCTTAAATTTTGAAAGCTATGTTGACTGTTTTCATTAGGCCCTAACATAGAATTTAATCTAATCGACAATCGTAATGTGCTATTCAGCTAAATGTTAACATTAAATTATTGTTTCTGTAAAATCAGCGGTGGAATCGGGTTAGCGTTGATTTCTTGAAAGCAAAGCGGGTTGAGTTTGGGTGGGCAAAGTTTTTTCTTAGATTTAATAAGTTGCATGGACTTGGGGTTACATTGCTTAGTGGACAGTTAGGTTGGACTAAAAGAACTAACATATCAGTGCGTTTGTAATGGCAAGAAGATAATTGCTAAATCTAAAAGTAAACTAATCCGTAGCAGAAATGACTTGAACAAAAAATAATTTGCGGTTTTAGATTTATAGATATTTTATCATGTATGTGCTAATATTTCTGTCATAAAATGATTTATTTTCTGAAATAAGACTTCATTTGATTTTAAATACACATTTAATGAAAGTTTTTTTTCAATCTAATACTTGATAACTTTTGAAATCTGGTTAAAATTTTCATTTCGGGGTGAGCAAATCTGGTTTTAAAATTTCAATCTGATTCCACCTCTGCGTAGAATAGCGATAGTAACTACTAAATGTTTGATTTACTCATTCTTGAATTGAACGTTCTATTAATATTCGAGGCAATTACCTTCAGTGATAGTCATTTCGAAGGGTAGAAAAACCTACACTAATAACAAAGGCCATGCTGCCTGAGCAACTTATCGTCCGAACTAAACATTTTTGTTTGGTGATTTGGTATGCTACACGAGCAATTTTATTCATTTAGTTTTTAGCAAAGGTTTGGAATTGCATGCTACAAGAACGACTTTAGTTTCCGTTAAAATTTGTTGATGAAAGTTCGTGGAGCATTGCGATACAACTTTTTATATTTCATTATAAAATATGTAAGAAAGAATTACAATCACATCCAAACATGTAAAAAGTTCAAGTTAACAAATATTTCTCTTACAGCAAAAGTATAACTATATTAAAATATTTTTCACAAATAAGTTATTGGAATACGCATGAGCATCAATTTATAAATTTTTCTTCAGATTTCTTTTATGCATTTATTGAAACAGTATATTCGTATTTTCTTAGTTTAAAAATTACGAAATTTTTAATGTGAATAAAATGGATAATATAAGTATTCGCAAACTATGCTATAAAATTCGGTGATACACTGAAATGGCTTATTTCTAATTTTAATGCAAGACAATGATACGTAATAACTTCCTAGTGTTGATTGTGTATATTAATCACTGTAAAAATTATAAATTCGTGAATTCAATTAAAAATACGATTATCATAGAGCTATTGCGACGTACGAAATCGTGATAAATGGTCAATGCATTTCTTCATTGGTGAGCAGATTATCACTGTAATAATGAAGAAATTACGATTGATATTTGCTTTGGAATTTAAACATGTATAAATTGTCTGCATTAATACATAGCTGTTAATCATTCCATTCGCAAAACAAATTGTTTTTGCTTATTTACAAAATTCTTTTTAATGAGTTTTAATTATTTAATAAATAAAACTAATTTATTTTCAAACCTTTGTATAATACAAAAAACAATAAAAATTTTAAGGTGTAAAATTAGACTTTATTTGAATATCGAAATAAGTTTTTCTTTGGTGATAATTCTAATTTATTTTTTTCTTAAATTCTTTAAAATTAGATTCTTCTTTAATTTCAGGTAATAATCTGTTCCATAGATCAATACTTTTTCTAAATTTAAATTTTCTATAGCACTTAGTTCTAACATGGAGTTTTGATGAAATATTTTTTATCTAATGTTAAAAAATATTTGTAGCGATTTTAGTTTTTGTAGATATCTAATAAAAAAAGATTTTAAATTCTTCTGTTTTTTTATTGCTTTTTTACATATGATAGCTAGCTCCAATTCAACATTCGTTCTAACATATTTTCTGACCGCTTAGATAAGTTTGTATGCAAAAGAAGTGTTTTAGTTCGTCTATTGAAAGTTTTACTGAATTCAGGGAGCTTTATCTTATAGGGCAGAATTTCGTCGGCGACTTTGAAAAACAATGTAGCAATATTGATGTGTATTAATTGTTGAGAAGGACACGTTTCCAAAATATAATTTTTTGTGTTACTAGAATTTCTTTTGCAAACATTTAGGGCCCATTTATATTGCAGGTGAAGTTTATTTATCAATGATGCGTTCAAATTTGAAAATAGTACACTCCCGTAATTTAGATGGCTCATAACAAATGCATGGAATAGCTGAATTATTACATGAGGAGATAATAGGTCAGCAATCTGAGAAATAGTTTTTATGCCAGCAGCAATTTTTTTCTCTGTAGATTTAATGTGCTCGGAAATGAGATTTTTGAATCAATTATTATTCCTAAATATTTGATGGTGTCAATTGCAGAAATAGTTGCATTTTCGATAGTTAGATTTTTTTTGTATGCTAGTTATTGTTGAAGAAGGGGTTCATTATGCAAAATTGCGTTTTTTCGGCCCTAATGCGTATTTTGTGCATTGAAAAATAATGAATTGGTGACTGGCAGTTGGATTCCACTTTTTTATTGCAACATTTAATGACTTTAATAAGAACATGCAGAGATATATTTCGACTTACAAAGTCATCGTCAGTTTTACAAATTATTCCCTCTAAATTTACTGGATTTTACATATTTATAATTTTTTAAATTTTAAAAAGTGGCAAATTTGATTTTTAAATAGTCTTCCTTTGTGTTTAAACTTGGTTGCAAGGATTTTATAAAAATATTTATATAAGATTTTATAAAAAAATTTAATGACTTGTTGACGGAAAATATACAAGTATCGTCTGCGTAGTGTATAAGATTACAATTAGTATAAAAGTTCATATCATTGACATAGATATTTATCAGAAGTGGTCCAAGAATTGTGCCTTGCGGAACTCCTTTTTCAATATATAGCTAGTCTGAAAGTACTGAGTTGAATTTGACTCGCTGTTTCCTATACTTAAGAAACTCGCAATTAAACCAGTACTATCTTAGTTTTTTGATTTGTGTGTTATGGTCGATTGAATCAAATGCCTTAGAGAGATCTAATCATGCAATAGCAACATATTTTTGATCATCCAATGAATTTCCCCAGTTCTCGGTTGCCTGAATAAGGGTATCATTTCTTGAAAAACCTCTTCTAAATCCAAATTGGGTTGCAGAAAGCAAATTATATTTTTTAATATGCTCGAACCTTTGATTAAATATTAGTCTTTCAAAAACTTTAAATATTGGTGTCGTGATTGAAATAGGCCTATAATTCAATGGGCACGTTTCATCATTTTTCTTGTAAAGCGGAGTAACATGTGCTTCTTTTAAGCAATCTGGGAATGTTTTGGATTTAATGTATTCATTAAAAATGTAGTTAAGGGGAATGCTAATTGAGTGTGCAGTTTCCTTAAGCATCCATGTGGGAATATTTGACGTCCCCCGGATTTGCCGATTTCAATTTGTTTAAAGCTTTGAGCATTTCATAACTAGTCGTGAATCTAAAGGTGAAATCGGGTGTATGAGGCTTTTCACTTTCAACAAATTTTACATTATCCTCAAAATAATTACCCAAATTTACGAATGATTTATTTAAAATATTGGAGATGTGATAAGGATCCTTCTACAATTTGCCGTAATCGTCTGTTATAGCTATGATTTTTTTACTGCCACGTTTATTGCGATTTGTCAGATTATAAATAAACCTCCATTTAGATTTTTGGGATAGCATTCCATTATATTCTTTTTTTATGTACGTATTATAGGCCTTACTATTTGCTATGTTACAAATGTTCCTAGCTCTCTTATAACAGTTAACATTTACTTCACATTGATTATTTAAGAAGTCTTTATATGCTTGATTTTTCGCGCAAATGAGTGTTTTACAATCGTCCGTAATCCATTCCTTAAACTTTTTTGAGTTATCTCTTGCTTTAGATTTATTAGGATTTGATAAAATACGCTGTTCAGGGTAATATAAGTTTACATAGTGTACAAGAACTTCTAAGAGCTTACCCATCATTGCATTGGGTTCAGTTGCCGTGTAAACACTTTGCCAGTTTTGATTTGTATGTGCAGATTTAGTTTATTTAAATTATCTTTATTTCGAATACGGGTTGTAACCTATTTTTTTTGATATATTTTCACTAGTCTTAGGTACACTGATTGATACTATGCAATGATCTGAGAAAGGGCACTTCGTTGTGTAAAATTTAAAATTAGAATCAAATATCTCGGATGTAATGATGTAGTCAATTAATGTCCTAGAATTATGAGTCAGTCTAGTGGGAATTTTCGTGTTTGCAGAATTCAAATTATACGCATTTAGTAAGGAATCTAATTTTGCTTTTTCAGCGTGGACAAGATAGTTAATATTCCAATTTCCGAGTAAAAGAACATCCTTATTTTCAGCACAAGCAATGGATAATTCAGTTTCTATTTGCTTGATAAATTCTGTGATACTTTTTTGAAGGGGAATACGACACATTGAGTAATTGTTTTTTGTAGTGGGAAGTTCTAATTGGATTTTTTAATTCAATCCACAAACTTTCAAATTTAGAATTACAATTTGCGATATTATGTCGGAATTTTGGATAATATATTTTGGAAACAAGGAATAAGACGCCGCCACTTTTGATCTTTTCTAAGAAATTGTTTAAAGCTCCATCCTTACGAAATAATTTGTAAATCGAACTATCAATTGACCAATTTGAATCAGGTTCATTGCTAGACAACCAAGTTACTGAAATTCCTATGATTGTTTCATTTTGGAAATTTGCCATAAACTGTCTGAATTGGAAGTATTTAGCAGAGAGATTTTGAAAATTTATGTTGACATAAGTTATCAAATTACTGGTGTTTACTTTTGAGGCAAATGTTTCATAAAAAATGCTAGGAACCGGTTTTTTCTATTTCCAGTGGAGAGAGAAGATAAAATAATATTCAAGGCAAAAAAGAGGCATTTTTAAAGCTTATCATAAGAAGAAATTCCCTTTTGGTGAGATGTAGACGTATTCTTAACCTGAATTTTACAATTACTTTATATAGTAAATTAATATGCATTATTAAATAAAAGTAAATTTCTTAACTATGAAATTTCGCTTCCTGATAACTGCGACAGTGGGCGTGCATCGGCGATTTTTGTTGCGTTTGACAAATTAGAAAGTGGTGATAATTAGGCGGTGCATAAAAGGAGCGGTTTGCGCTTTGAGCTTTGTGAAACGAAGCTCGTGCGGATCGAGGGGCTCCAAAGAATTCTTTGATTAGTTTTGCAAAAGTTCCATAACCAGCCTTAGAAAAGTGAATGTTGCTGCGTGCGAAAAGCTTTGAGTTCGGCAGGGCGTTCAAAATAAAAGAGTTACAGTTCGGGAAAACACTGTATTCCAGTGATTTGGTGTTTTGATGCAGAAGGGTATTCAGTTCGAATGCTTTACTGTTGAGGTGGCGATTGAACACGAAAGACGCTAGTTCTCCAAGAAATACTTGTGCGTATTTGAAGTAGTCTTAACAGCTTCGATTAAATTTGAATACTTTTCTGTAAAATCCGATTTATTCTGCATTAAATCACTGCGACCAATTGTAATGAGAATTTTTTTGATAGACTCTTCTTTCGGGTACTGTTTAATGACGCGTATGAGTTCCTCAATTGTAGCTCCTGAGTAAGAGTGGACGGTGACTTTATGATTATTGATGAGGTGGATAGCTTTAAGTTCTCTATACATTGACGATCCTAAGATTAAGATGTCGGTGTTAAGCTTAATCATTCGTGGCTTGAGGTTTTTGGCAAGGCGATCTAATTGTGAAGCCGGTGATGTGGCGGCTTTATTAACATCAGAATGTGTCTGGGTTGCGATGCTGCGAGTGATTTGTCTCTTTCTTAATTAGAAATGAATTTCTTTAAAAATTCATGCATAAGAAGTAGTTCGGACTTATTAAGTTGTAGAAAGGGGGGCAACAAGTTCACTGTGATTTGCGGATGGCGATAGCGAGGAGTTCGTAAATTTTATGAGAAAAGAGCGCGCGTGAGCATCAACTGCTCTGTGAGAAATCATCGCAGCAAATGTATCTTTAGGCCACGGTTAGACTATTTGATTAGTGAGGCGTGATCTGTGACATTTTATTAAAATCGCACGTTTAACCACTGAGATAATTAGCGATGTTATATTATTTGTAACGCTTCTTGCTAACAGTCATCGCGTCTAACATGAATGATTCGAGTTTGTGGTTAAATATAAACTTTATGAATGCTATATGAAAATATGAAACAAATATGCCAAAATTTAAAAGTCAATTTACACTTGAATTGCTCCTTTGAACGTTAATTTTAGTTAAAGCAATTCAAGCAATTTGATCGGCTGAATTGCGATAGAATAACATCTTAGGAATACGGCAATTAAGATCAAGAATTGTTTACAGTTGGAATTAATTTATCTTAGTATATTATTGAATTCAGCGGGATTGCAGTTAACTACAACTAAAATGCACTAAAGTTAACGTTGGCAGAGCGCAATTGCACCCAATGACAAGTGTTTATTTTAAGAAAAGAACTTGTCAAGTCTTGATTAATATATTTATTATTTACACTTGTTAATTCTAAATTTTGCAGTCGATAAATATACTCTGAAAACTAATACAACTATTGCTTAAAATTGTCTTTGAAGGTGATATTTAGTAGAAAGTATTTCAATAGATTGCATAACTTTACTATAGAACTCTCTAGAATGTTTTATCCATTTTTACATTAATATGTACATATCTGACAAAAATACTGGTATTCGATGTTTAAATTTAGGAAATTAGTATGAGGTGTTAGTTTTAATCAAGTTATGCACAAGATGCTAATTCTATGGTGGAAAATCTTATTTCAATCTTTGAAAAAGGCTTCAATATTTTCCGTTCGGTAAAGATCTTACTTAGCAAATTTTAAAGTTTCCTTAAATTTTTCAAGTTTTTAGGTGAAAGAATCACTAGCTACTAAAATAAATTAAAAAGAAAAACGCTTTTAAGAATTTTTCATTGACAAAATCTAGCAAAAAATTTTTAGCTTAAAATAAACTAAGAAATTTATCAAATATTGAAAATCTTAAATCTCTTAATAGAAGAAGAGGAAGAAAAGAAGCAAAAGAACAAGAAAAGAAGAAGAAACTACATTTTGTACTAAATTTAACAATATAATGATTGGTCAAAGTACAAAAGTGTGTCTAAAACATACATGCACACTAATATATATATATATATATTCAGAATTTACAAGAAAATATTAATTGCACCTAAATCGGGTATTTCTATTTCTTTTAGTACTAAAGTCAGCGTTAAGAAATCTCCACTTATGTTCGAACAATTGAGGCCTATGCAATTTATGTAATTGTGTTATTTTAATTTTAAAGGTTTTAGAGACATGGCTTTCTTAATTTCTGAAGGCAATTCATTCCAAACACGGATTGAGGTATTAATAAATGAATTTTGCATTTGTTTTTTTCGATATTGTTTGCTTTTTAACTAAGATGCGTTTACTATGAAAATTTAAAGTGGAAAATTTAGGGGAATTGGTTGAATAGTAAGGAGTGATTTTTTAAGAATTTTGTAGAACGTACATACAAATGTTTTATAAATTTTATAATTTAGATGACTTAAGACTAAGGCATGAATAAACTGAAATTTGCATTAATACTTAGAAAGTTAGAAAAATTACGTATTCCTGTAATTGCAACAGCCATTTTTTTTAATTATGCTATCTAATTATTTATGAAAATTTAAATTGCTGTCGAAAATAACCCCTAGATATTTATAGTTTTCTTATTGAAACGTAGTGTGCATTTGGATGTGTCTGTTTTACTATTTTTACTTTTAATTATACAAAATTATGTTTTGAAGTATTAATTGTTAGTTTGTGTTTAAGCATTTGCTAATGTTGCACATTTTTTTTCAATTATATCTACTGAATCTTCCACAGAGTTACTAGAGTGAAATATTAATGTGTCATTGGCGCTTTGTAAAATGGCACATGTAAGGTTCATATTTAAATCATTTATGTAAATGTTAAATAGAAGTGGGTCCAAGTTTGTTCATTGTGGAAACCTTTTTCTAATGAAATCCAATCTGAGAAATGGTTATGCAAATTTTCTCTTTGCTTCCTTGTGTATAAATATATTGAGATAAAGTCAATGCTACTAACTGAGAAATTCAACTTTTTAATTTTAGAAATAAGAATTTTATGGTTTAGAGAGTCAAATGATTTTGATATATCAAGACATGCTATAGCATAGTATTTATTGTCATCAATATTTTTTCTCTTTTTTTCAGTTGCGTAAATCAGTTCATCATTAGTAGATATTCCTTTCCGAAATCCGTACTGCGTTTTAGATAAGATATTATACTTAGTGAAATGCTCATTGATTTGATCAGAGAGTAGTTTCTCAAAATTTTGCTAATAAATGATGTAAGTGAAATAGGGCGATAATTAGAGCATAAATTTGTGTAATTTTTTTGTAAACCCGCGTAATGCTGACTAGTTTTAATTAGCCGGGGAAAATAGAATATCTTATAAATTCAGAATAATACAAAGAATATTAGCAATTAAATCAGCTACAGTTTTTAAGTACCAAACAAGGATTTTTTATGGAACACTAGATTGATTTTTCAATTTTGAGATTGTTTCTAAAACTTTATATTTTGTTAAGTTTAAGTTTTCTATAAGAAATTGTTCTTAGCTGTATTTTAGTTTGTATTTTGTTTCTTGCCTTCAATTTGGAAAATGTTTCTAGAGATATCATCCTTTGCAAGTATTCTAATGAAAAAAAGTGTTTATCTTATTTGAATGTAACTTGTTTTCTTCTTTAAACACAAACTAACAATTAATACTTCAAAACATAATTTTGTATAATTAAAAGTAAAAATAGTAAAACAGACACATCCAAATGCACACTACGTTTCAATAAGAAAACTATAAATATCTAGGGGTTATTTTCGACAGCAATTTAAATTTTCACAANCTGAGCCTGCATACCTCAAGGCATGGCATTGGACAAGAGTTGTGGTGTTCACTGATAAAAACTATAATGGAGATGTCATGGTTTCAGGACAGAAGAGGAGCCATCATAAGAGCATTACTTTTTCACTTGACTTGTGTAATGTCCAGCAACTTACCAACTTACATCATGTTATTTAGCAGTTCTAAGCTCCTGATCCAATTTAATACCTCACAGCTAGAGGTAGTGGCAGTACCCATTTGAATTGAAAATTTAAATACAGCCTGTCTACCCATATTTACAGCTGTTCATGATCTAGAAGAACCTTCCCACATTGCCAAGATTCCCACTGTTACAAGTGAGTTCCCTCAGCAATCTCAATGAGGCAGAACATATGTCACTGATATCATTGCTAAAGAGCAAGAGCAAGGTTTTTAATTATGGAGCTATAAGTGTTGGGCAAGTGATATGCAAAGAACACACTATCAAGATGAATCATGATAACCCTATTCAAATCCCACTATGGTGAGTCCCTGAGAATTTAAAGTTTGAATACAAAAGATCTTGAGTGATCTTATAGAGAGCAACAGTCCCTACACTGCCCCAACTGTCTTCATCAAGCAGGGGGACAAAGATATATTATGTATCAATTTTCAAAAGTTGAATGACATTACAATTAAAGATGCTTATCCTCTCCCATGAATTGAAGACTTACTATATGACACCATCTGCTATAAGTTTTTCTCATGCCTCAACTTATGAAAGGCTTATAGGCAGGTTCCAATGAGACCATCAGATATACAAAAAAACTGCTTTTTTTATGCTGTATGGATTGTATGAATGGAAATACATGGCATTTCTGCCTACATAGATGATATTTTAGTAGCTAGTGATACTTTCACTGAACACCTGGAAAAATTTAAGCACACTCTAGATCTGCTACAAAAGGCTGGACTCAAGGTGAGCAGCAACAAATTTGCCTTAGGGCAGACCAAAGTAACTTTCTTGGGACAAGTAATTGAACCTGGGAAGATATTGATTAAAACTAACACCAAAGACTTCCTTGATAAGATTGAAACACCTAAGAGCAGGAAAGATGTCCAAAGATTAATGGGCTTTCTTAATTATTACAGCCTGATCTGGCTGAGATAACCAAGAATATCTTGCAATTGCTGTAAAAGTCAGTCATGTTCAAATAGACATGGGCTATACAAGAAAACTTAGAACAAATGAAATGTGAATTGAAAAAGATCCCTACTCTAAGCACACCAGACTATACTAGAAATTTTATTGTCAACTGTGACACTAGTGCAGTGGTGATTAGCAGTGTATTGAGCCACATAATAGATGGAGTCAAAAGTCTGGTACAATACTTTAGTTGTAAGCTATGAGTGGCAGAGAAGAAATATGGGGCCACAAAATGCAAGATGTTGGACATGGTTGGGTCCTTGAAAAAATTTCAATACTTCATACTTAGGTGTGCTTTTGTAGTGTGCACTGACAACAGTGCAATTGCTTGGCTAACAAATCCAACATCATTGCTAGGTGGATCAAATACCTGAATGATTTTTCATTGTCCATTCAACATTGGTCAGGAAAACTGCATCTCAATGCTGATTATTGGACCACACTGCCAAGCTATGCGTGAAATCTCAAGAAGCCAGCTGGAGAAAGAAGTCAGTTCAGATTTATCCCCCTATGAGCTGCTACCTAAAATTAATGCTGACCAACAGGGAAAGGCTATTCTTCTGATCATGGTGCATGAAGAAATAACTAAACAAGAAATAATTTACCATCAATAGCATGATAAAGTATTATCCAATATTAAAAAGAGAATCCAGGATCCATTTTTTCTGATGGACCTGATAGTAAACTGATACTTTAAATGTTACAACTGGCCATTAACAACTCAAGGCATCTTATATGCAAAAAGTAGAAATAACAGGCTAGCCACTCCAGAATACTTCCATTGTGATCTTGTGAGAAGAATGCATGAATGAGGCCATCTTGGCATAATTCAGACAGAGAACACCTTTAACACCTGATATGTTATGATAGCAGTAAGATCAGCTGTAAACTGCATCATTGATAAATGTGAGAATTGTCTCTTACAAAATGCCAATCACTTTCCTGAGCAAAGAGCAAAACTTGAATGTCAGCCAGCCAAGAGACCTAATGAAATTGTTCATATGGATCTGGAGAAATTGTCTAAGGATGATGAAGGATATCAATATCTTTTAGTTTTGGTAGACCACTTCACCAAGTATGCCTGACTCATTCCTCAAAATAGCACAATCACTGAACAAGTGGCAGAAAAGATAGTGAACAAATGGATTCTCAAGTTTGGACCAATGCAGAAACTCATTTCTGATCAAGGACCTCAATTTGAGAATAACTTAATGCCAGAATTAATGAAAGAAATGAAAATAATACATGAATTCACTACTGTGTATCATCCACAGGCAAACAGATTGGTAGAGCAATTAAACAGAACATTGATCAAGTTACTCAGAGTGGCTCTATCATGTATGGCAGGTAAGCAATGGAAATGAGTAACTGAGGTCATTGAATACTTTTATAACACTTCTGTGCATTTGTGATGAAAGTAAGTCCCTTCAAAGCTATATTTGGACGTGAAGCTCTGATGCCACTTTCAATGATGTTCCCAAATCATCATGAGATTAATGGGGAGAAGTATGTATCCAGGATGATAAACAAAATGCATCAAGTTCATTTAACTGTGTGTCACAATACCAATCAATCCATTATACATCAGATGAAAAACTTTTAAAAAATTGTATTGCAAACCACACAAGTAAGGTGACAAGGTTTTCAAATACTTTTCAGATCTGGTCACTAATCACAATCAAGTGTGGAACTTGGAAACAAATTGGCAGGGCCTGTTCACAATAGCAAAGGTACTTGACCATAATACTTACACAGTAAATAACAGTAAAACTGTACACTTTAAAAGGCTTAAGCAAGCCATGAAGGACATTGAAAACATTATTATAGATGACAACAGTGAGTTTACCTTAGTTGATAATGGTATTGATATTTATGAAAAATATGATGACTTAACTTAATTTTTAGAAGAAGACTTTACTGAATCTAAGTTTTATAATATAGATAATAATGAGTCTATTAGTACATGTTTATTGCCCCAACAAAGGGCTAGAGAGAAACAAATGTTTGATCCCAACATTTGGAACCTTAACCTTAAAGTCCAATTAGGAATAATACCCACAAAGAAAAAACAAGAGTTGAAAGCTCCACTGTCCCACTGCAGAGTGAGAAGGAGGATGGTAAGTAGAGTTGATTCAGATGCTGTTACTAGGTAAAAGAGAAGAGTGTCTCTGCTTGATGGGGTATGTGATCACAAATGGGGATGCAATGATTGTGCTGAGGAGAGTCTGACCTTGTCTGAGCAAAGAGTGGTCTGACAACTAGGAGAGCTTAGAGCAACAGAAGCATCCCAGTCTTGCTACTGCATGGGGAGAAGAGTGTCTCCACAAGCATGAGACAAGCTGGGACACCAAACAGACTTTATAAGTAGTGATATATGTGTACCTTTCAGTGACATACAAAATTTAAATATAACCCAATGAGTGACTTGATAGCCCCCTCAACCTCTTTTGATTCATCCACAGCCATTTCTACTGTTTGTTCAAGAAAAGCTGAGGATTGTAAGAAGAAGATGTCAAAATTTGGAGAAGAAGTCATTCACCCATACTTTATTGCAACCTGGTGTGCTTCCTGTCATCTAAAGTTATTTCTTTTTTTCCCTTCAAGTTCTCCTGTCCTTTGCTTTTTTTCAGCTCTACCTCCCTCCTGCTTCATCCTAAAGATCCATTCCTGGCCACAGTTCTTTCATCCCTATCCTTCATTAAATGTAAGTTTTTCTACTTTGTTTTGTACATTTTTTGCTGCACCTTTTGTCTTTTTACAATGGTGTTCTACTCTCTAACCATAACCTGTAGTCCCCCATCTAACACCACCTCAGACAGTGTCATCAAGGCTCCAACCAATATTCAACAGCTTTCATTTGATGATAAGAAATTCTGTAACCTAACAGCAACTTTCATTCTGCAAACTCTGACTCCAAGTGCAGACAGAAAACAGTATTTTTTAGGAATTGCTACAATGAACTAAGCAACAAAATTGTGGAACTTGTCAAGTCAGTCAACACTAACAGTGACAAGGAACTTCAAATATCACAAACAGTGGTCACACCAAGGAGGTCAAGCCACATGTTAAGAGCTCTCCAGGTAATCTGAATGCCAGCTATTGCTGAAGACCTAGCTATACTCTTTGAAAGTCCCATTCAAGTTGTGGTAAAAGCTACGTACCTACAGTGTGTGAAAGGAAGCAAATCACTCTTGTTGGACAAATGGAATTTCCCAAATCTTTCAGGATTAACATGCTGAACTTTCCAGCAAAGTGGAAAACAGAAGACCAATTCACCCTTCTGCAATGTTGATCCAGTCTAACTGAGTTCTCTTGTATCAAATCCCTAGAGCACAGGAACAACTATAATTCCTTGCAATCTATAGTCACAGGATTTCATGCAGTGGACAAACTCATGGTGATATGTGATTGCCCAGCAATTAATATCTGCAGCAACTGCTGCTATACAGGCCACTCAAAATGCAATGTGCAAATGAATTTACCAGCTCCACAGTGGGTCCAAGAAGTCCAGAACCAGTATAAGCAAGTGGACTATGATAAAGAATGAGGAGGTTTGAGGAAAGGGAAATGCAAATCAAACAATTGGAACAGTGATCTGCAGCAGCAGAAGCACAATTCAAGCAGTCTCCAGTGACAGAAGTGCAAGAGATCACCTAACAGCAACAAAAACCAGTCAAGCAGCAAAAGCATCTTCTCTTTCTCCAACCATGCAAGTGGAGGTATCCAGCAGTCACCTCTGAAGAGGAAGAACACGCACCCTTGCCAGCCTCTCTTTGTAAGTTACAGGCACCATCATGCCCTTGAAAGTAGCAGCCCACTAATAATGATGCCTTCTGCACTTAGCAACCTTCTCTCTTCAACCTAAGCCACTTCTCTCTGAATGTCCTCCTGCCACAACAGGTTTTCCTCACCCTCACCCTTTTTGTAGGTATGTTAAAAATAATAAACTATAATGTAAGTGGCA
This sequence comes from Hofstenia miamia, assembly GCA_900660155.1. Taxonomy (NCBI): domain Eukaryota; kingdom Metazoa; phylum Xenacoelomorpha; order Acoela; family Hofsteniidae; genus Hofstenia; species Hofstenia miamia. The sequence continues at coordinate 63,720 of CABFPE010000505.1, forward strand.
TTGCCTGTACAATGTAATTGAAGCCCAAAGAACTTATAACCTTGATTATATATTTCTTCAAGAAACAAAAATTTCAGATCTAACATCTGAAATTTTAAATTATCTAGAAAGAAAAGGTTTCTATGCCCACATTACAGAAAAAACTACTGTAAGAAAGGGAGGATTTTTAACTCTGCAAAAATTTTAGCCCAAAACTAACTTTAAAATGCCAGTGTCCCTCCAACCAAATATTTCACCAAAAACAAAATAATCTAATCATAATCAACCACAATTTTGGAAAAGATTAATATAAAAATACTACCTAGCCAACCTCAAATTCAAGTCATTGTTAAATGCAAGAGACACTAATAGCTTTTACCTACTAAATGATGTCCATAACTCCCAATCACAATTAAATTTAACCCTACCTAGGTACAACTATTTAAAAAATAGCTTATTAATTAATTTTAATCTAATTGATACATTTGGTTTTGTTGACAATTATTCTCACATGTGTTTTAATAATAATAACATGTATTGCTCTCATATAGATCACTGTTTTGCTACACAAGATCTAAACATATCAGAATCCAAAGTAATACCAATTAAATTTTCTGACCATAAACCATTATTGACAAAATTTCTAAGTGACTATCAAAAAGGGCCAGGTGTATGGAGAATGAACACTAGCTTGATTAACAATAATTATGATGAAATTTCAAACTTAATTTCCATTTCATTAGACCATTCAGAAACTTCTAATATTTAAATTAAGTGGACAATCATGAAAGGAGGGGTCAGAAACTACTTGCAAGCTACTGAGAAAGCCATTGAGTCAAGTCACTCTTATAAAGTCAGATACTGTGAAAAGCAGTTGGAGTTCTGTCCCAAGATATGTAGAATTATAACCAACTTAAGTTATATTATGAATTACAATTGGAAAATTTTCAAAATTTAAAGTCCCAGGATGAATTGGAATACATTAAAGAAATTGAGCATGAGGTCAATGAGGGCAGCACTAAGGACATAAAAAATTACATTAAAAGTCAATTGATAAATTAAATATTGAGCACATACAATTAAGCAATAATACTCTCTCAGACAATCAAGATGATATCATAAACACTTTCATGGATTTTTACAAAGACTTATAAAAAAATATGATACATAAGTTGAAAAAACAATTTAATTTATCTGCAAATTTCATTTGATGATAAAAATGTTTTGAATCAAGAAATATCCATTGAAGAAATTTACCAAGCAATTAATAAATTGAAGAATTCACCCACAATAGATGGCTTTAATGCTGCTTTCTACAAGACCTTTTCCTCAATCCTTGTCCCACACTATTTATTGTTAATAAAATCAATTCTAAATTATGGCCGAATTTCTCACAGTATTTCTAATGCAATTATATGACTATTACCAAAAAAGGGAAAAGATTTAGAACATCCAAAGTCCTGGTGACCTATTTCTCTACTGAATATGGATCAAAAAATTTGATCACACATTCTAAATCACAGACTAGTAACTTTGGGACAGAAATATATCCACTCAACCCAAACTGGCCTTATAAAAGCAAGAAACTCATCCTTAAATATCTCAACAAATCAATGCATTATAGATATATGTAGAATGAACAAAATTGATATGGGAATACTAAATATTGATTTTAATAAAGCTTATGACTCAATTCATCATGAATATTTGTTTAATACATTAGAAAAACTTGGACTACCTGAAATCATTTTGAATCTCATTTGCATACTTTATTCAGATAATAAATCATACTTATCAATCAAGGGGTATACATTGTTTGCCCAAAATTTTTTAGCCCAATGTGCTTATTTGCCCAATGGACCTTTCGCCCAATTAGACTATTCGCCCAAGGAATATATTGCCCAATACTATTTTTTACCCAAAGAATATCTTGCCCAATGAATCTTTCACCCACTATTTGTCCTGCCCAATATCATAACAACCTTTTTGTAATGAAAATTGAAATCCATAATGAGTAGCAATAAACATTCATTACATAACGATGGTTCTATCTTCTATTTAAAAAAATATTGAGACCTACTCATCTGGTGTGAAAGCATTGTTAAGCATAATATATTATTTTCTAAATAAAATTTTTTTAAATATGATCTGTTTTTTCACGCTTAAGAATTTCCTATTTTAGATGGAAATTATAAAAACCACACAAGGTGGAAGTAAATTGAAGTATGCAGGATATTTCTTTCGTATACATTCGAGTAAATGTAATTATGTGTATTGGAAACAGTTCCAAGAATTTTTCAGCAGTTTTACTCCCTAAATTACTTTTACCAAGGAAAGCTTCTTCCTGCTGTTTTCTGCTTATGCAGCCAACGCAATGCAGAAACCTATAGGTTTATTTTGCAAAAGGTGTCATCATATGCTGCTAGTCTCAACATTTTTGAAACACCGCAATGCATTTTGTTAGACTTTGAGATGGCAATGCACAGTGCAGTTGAAGCTGAAATGCCATTTATCCATATAAGAGGATGCCTTTTCCATTTTTCACAGGCACTTCTTCAGAAAATTAAAGAACTTGGACTTATTTCTTTATTCAGGTATTCATTGATTCCCTACATTGTAAACCATAATTTTCAGACACAATTCCTGACGGTCTTTAAGATAAATATTCTGATTCGTGGTGTAAGATAAACACAGCTGTACTGTTGTACAGACCTTGTAGGTTCNTTAATTTATCTGCAAATTTCATTAGATGATAGGAGCAATTTGAACCATGACATATCCATTGATGAATTCATAATGCAATTTATAAATTAAGAAATTCCCCAGGCATGGATGGCATTAATTCTGCCTTCTATAAGACCTTCTGCTCAATCCCCACCCTGTACTATTTACTGTTAATTGAATTAATTCTATAAAAAATGGCAGAATTTTGCATAGCATTTCAATTGCAATTATAAGACTATTCCTGAAAAAAGTGAAAGATTTAGAACACCCAAAGTCCTGGAAACCTATTTCTTTACTGAACATGGATTTAAAAATTTTATCACATATTCTAAATCATAGACTAGTACCTTTGGGACAGAATTATATTCATGCTACCCAAACTGGCTTTATAAAAGTTAGAAACTCATCATTGAACATTTTGACATTCCAATGCATTATTGATGCCCCCTGTTATGCATGCTGTTCAACTTTGCAGTAGAACCCTTCCTGAGTCAAATATGATATTTACATCAGATTCATGGATTTATTTATGACACCATAGAAATAAAATATCTTGCATTTGCAGATGATATTACACTAATCACATCAAATTCAGACAGCCTTGCCAAGCACTTCAAACACCTGGACAAATTTTGCAAAATAAGCAGACTATCTATAAATAAACAAAAATCAATTTTCACAGGGATCAATGGATCAAAAGAGTGGTCTAATGAATGTACATCAAATCACAATGAAATTTTAGTTTTAGGTGTAGGGCTCAAAATATCTGGTGATAACTCTATTAATAATGATGCATTTCTAAATGATAATAAATTATTAATAAATTTTATTGCAAATTGTAAAATGTCTATTTATGGTAAGGCTAAAGCCATTAATGTTCTTTTATTAACTAAATTATTATACAAATTACAATATTACCTGCTATTACCAGTAAACAATTCAATTCAATATGCTATCAATAATGCAGTATGGAAAAACAATGATCATCCACAACCAACTAAATTATTGTATTGCAATTACAAAAACTGATGAATTCAGTTAGGAAATATCTATTATTATCAATTGGCTTATAAAATAAATAATATATTCACAATACTCAGAGCAGATTGGCATCCAGTAAACAAGTTGTACTCTAAAATTATATCAAATTTAAGAGCTAGAAGCAATTTACAGGACATGCTATATTAAATCAGTCTAACTAAGTCTTTTCTGTATGCCTCTCACTATCATCCACACTAAAACACTAAGAAGTCTAAAGTTTCAATTAAACCCCAATGGCTGTAGTACCTAATTAGACTTAATCCTAAGCAAACCAAAAACATATGGGGATACAATTCAATTTAACCAAGATATAGAAACTGAAAGTCTGCAAAATTTTATAGTACACAAATGGGGTTTCAAGTTAGAATTTAAATTGTCCATTAAAGGCAAAACATTTTGTGATTTCCATGAATCAGATATGTTAAAAATATTTGATAAAGCTTCAACCTATTTGCTTATAACAAAACTTTCAATTCAAACTACACTCCCAAAATTAAAAAACTATACTATCTGCCCTTATTATAAAACAATCATGTATAAAGTCACCTTGACTAATTGAGACACCCTTATGTAGATTATGCAAAATAGAAAATGAAAACCCCAGCACCTGATATTTCATTGCACAGCCAGATTAACGCAAAAACCAGCATACTTTCAAATATTTTCAGACTTACAAAGCACATCAATTTTTATGGAACAATAGAGTACATTATAAAAAGCACTGTCTTGCTCAAAGATCAGCCATCATTATTGTTGTGACTGCTATGTTTTTAACTATGTATTTAATATTTTAAATTTACCTGTAGACTTTTTTAGATTCTTTGTTTGTCCCTTTTTAATGCCTTGGTAAGTCAGTGTGTATGTATGGTTGTCTAATAATTTATTACTTTGGTTTAGCTTCCTTGTTTAGTTTTTCATTCACTTTGTGTTAGTGTTCATATCTCTGTTATACCTTCATGTGTGTATTTGTTTTTTTTTGTAATATTTACTTCTATTTAGTAGCCTGAGCATTTTGAACTGCTGGTTTTGTTTTGTTTTGCTATATTTTCATTTATTTAATTTACTTTACATTTATATTTAATAATAGAATGGTGCATGATTGGTGACAGGCATGAGGCAGTGCAGTGTTTTTTGCAGTACAGTGATGACAAAAGAATTTGAAAAAAATGCAAGAAATGCTGATCAATTAGATACACATTTTTCATATTGTTTTTGACATTTAAATTTAATTTTATTACATGTTTATGCATTTGTGTTTTTATCAAAATTTTGAGTACAATGTTAATTAATATAATAGGTTGCACTTCATAACTAAAAGACAAAAAATTTTGATGATTTTTTGAAACAAAATAACAAGACATTTTGGTAGATTTTTACTATAAAAAGACAAGACAAAAAGGTACAATTGTTTCATTAATTTGTCACCACTAGTTTTGTTAATGTCACCAAAATTTGTTATTAAGGATGCTAGCTAATAAATAGAAGTGTGTGGAATTTTTTATTGACAAGAAAAATGAAAATTGTGTTTTTTTACATAATCTATGTATAATTTTTTGGAAAACAATATTGTCTTTATCATATAAGTCTATATTTCATATGTTTGTAATGTTTAAGTATGGTGAATATTTTTTCCATTTTGTATATTAGCAAAAACAAATTAAATGCATGGCATGTTTACAATGGAATAGCAGTGTATTTGAAAAAAAAAATATAAAATTTTGTATGTATTGCAAAGATTTCTCAAAAGCAAATAAAATTTTGTACATAGGCTAGCTAAGCAATAGAAATACATAGAATTTTTTACAGATAAGGAAATTAATCATTAGTCAACAATGTATTATCATGTATTACCACAATGTGGCCTACAGACTTATTTTGAATTTATTTCAATTGTAATTTTGGCATAGTGACAAGAGTGCTATATATTTTAGTTTGAATTTCTGCAAATTCAACAGTGTGGCAAAACTCTAGCATATGATTGATTTCTACCTGTAAGCTATTTGTTCATATTTTCATGCAGTATGTTTTGTTTACAATTACCAGTTTTCAATTGTAATAATATCTGTGAATTTATTTTCTCTTCAGTTTATTCTCAGTAAATCTGTTTTTCTTTGTATTTTTGACTTATTTATTTTTTAAAAATTATGTGTTTCTAACTTTCCAAATGTGTAGTTAAAGGGCACCCAGACATGGTACAACTTGGCTGGTTTGTTTTCTGTTAACTTAGGTTAGGTGTATGGCTAGGGCTGTTGTACTGCTTGTCATTCATTATTAAAATCATTATTAATGCTTTCACCTAAATTACATGAGATGAGAAGTGCACTGAATTTAGGTATTTTTTACTCAGCACTTAGGTTCACTACCTGCACCCAAGAGTTAGGGCTTCTTTATTTTTAATCAATTGGGGCTTTAGTCTTATGTGACTCTTCTTAAAGGTTTTCTGTATAGGGTCGGTGGAGTGTGAGCACTCTTCTCCAACATGATCTCCTGTTTGAATTTTAACTTATATTAGGATAGAGTATAATAGCAGGAGGAGTTAATTATTTTCTACCAAAAAAGAACCAATACCATTTCCAAGAAGGCATTCCAGCTAGTGACCAATTTACATGGCATCTCACCAGGGCCAATTCATTAGAGTCCATCCTTACCATCCAAGGTGCTAATTGTGTGTCTCAAGCTTTAATTTCTAGCTCAATAAAACAAATTTAGCTCATTGTTCTTGTTATCTCAACTCATATAATAGATAGTAATAACACATAATTACCACATATTTTTGTGTATGCCAATGGCATAATATATTTGCAAATTGTGATGTTATGTGCATGTACAATTGACCAAATTAGTAGTTCTTTTATTCCCTATGCCTACACATAACCTTAAAGCGACCACAGTATGGGCTCACATCTGTCAAGGAGTGAGTTATTGCCCCAGGCACAGCAGAGTTCCTCCCACATTATCACCAGATCTTACAAGTTTATTATCATATTAATACTGAATCTAAAAAGGTTAGCAGTATAATAGAAGATAAAAGTGCAAATGTTATCAAGTGAGAATGAGATTTATTTGTGACCATGATTACAATAAGTTCCCTATTTTTACAGAAAAAGGTAAATATTTACAGTTTTTACAAAATTCACTTTTCCCTCACAAATTAAACAAGCAATAATATCAAATCAAGGGGACAATTACACTAAATTTGAAAACTAAGTTCAAAGTACTGAAAGTTAATAAAAATCATTAAATAAATGATGGTAATAGCACCAAATTAATTAGAGAGTGCCTAATAAATAAAGAGAAAATAAAGAAAGGCCCCAAGTGACTCTACACACCCCCATTGCATGGTTAAGTTTATGGTAATAGTGTGCCAGTAGGACCACACAACAACTTTTGGGCTTCTTCAACCATTTCTTTTGCCAGCACATCATCCCAGGATGAAACCTCTGCATACCACAGTCGCCTAGTTACTTGCATAAGTGCCTCCCATTGAGTGATGGTTTCACTGCGTAGCTTAAAATACTTGAGCTCCAGTAGCTTAGAACTAATGGGACAATTTGTGAAGGTGTTGTAGAACTGTTCATACAGCCAGAGGCCCTTGAGGGCAATAAGGAGTGTCATTAGGGCGTCAGTGTCAGAGGTGTGTGCGTTGTCAGCTTTGTTTGTCCACATAAGATCACCTCCTGCCTGGGACAAAATTACAATGTGAGGATCAAGGGAGTTGATGATCCTGTGGATCTTTTCCAATTGGGTAGAAATGGGCTGCCCTTTTTGAAAGATGTCTTTGATTGTTAGCTTCTCATCAATATATATGTGTTCAGGATTTCCACCTTCAAGCAGTGCATCATGGGTTTCCTTATACTCTTTTGTTTGCACCACTCGATTGATCTTGGCAGCAGTTAATACATAATTGATATGATCAGCAAGGTTGGCAGAAACCTTCTTTCATCTATGGTGGACTCTCCAGGATGGCAAGATCAGCAGCATCATTAGGCACAGAGGTGGAATACAGAGGAGATTGTCCTTCTCAATGTTGTTCTTCCAATTGGTAGAAACTAGAATTGCTCTAAAGGGAGGCTGTTTCAATAGTGACAGGATAGTTAATTTTGGCTTCTCAAATGGATTCCCAAAAAGCACTGCAGAGTCCATGGCTCCATAAGTCTTCAATCTGAGGCGCAGATAGGCGTAGGTGGGCTGTGGTGTACTCCATGTCCAGGGTGAGTTGTCACCCTGGCAATAGTAGGAGGACCAGCTCTTCTTTGGTTAGCATCTCAGTAAGACACCATTTCATAAGACCTAGTATGTTGTTGTTGCTATTAGGCTCAACAACTCTATCAACAATTGCTGGTACAAACTTCTCAGAGAACAACTTTTCAGAAAAATTTTGGAGATCTTGTGTATCATGAGATAGATGTAACTTGGCTAAAGTTCTTTCAAAGGATCAGTGGTACTGTGAAATCAGGCTGTGAATGTTGATCTTAGGCCACTCTGCTTCCAGACTATGATCTGCTATTAAGTTTGTCTATACTTCATTGATTTCTTGCATCATGGCTGTGCTTTGTGAAAAGGTGAAACTGACATGGAGATCTGATATGGTAGAGAGGCCAGGCAAGCTGATGTTAATCAACTCCAGAGACTGAGCCTGACTGCATGTGTTGATGATTAAACAAGTGTTGACCACAAGATGGTGCATGGGGATCTTTTTGCACATGGGCAGATCAGTGTAAATAATCTTTGTGGCTGAAATGATGTGAGTGTTATACATACTTGTGGGCCTGTAGGAACTGCTGTATAGTACTGTAAAGTTTTCCATGTGGAAGTGTAAGCTCTCAACTTTGTCCAGGATGGTATCTTGGTACTCTTCCCTTAGAAACATGACTAAACATATCTTCTCCACCTTAGTAAGTCAATAGGCAATTTTGATCTTTTCCATAATCTTCAGGTGAGTTACCTCATTGATGCAGAAGAAGTAAACAATTAACAGTTTGTTGAAGTCAATGTTGACAGACTCAAACTTCTTGATTTTCTCCTTGCTGTTTAGAAGTTGGCACAGGTGGGACAGGTCTTCATCAAACATGGTGTGGACAGTGCTTTGCCAATAGGGTTGCGCCATGCCAGCTAACATCTTGGAGTCATAGCAAATGATAGCATTGATTTTGATAGATTGTAGCAGACTAAGTGAACTGCCTTTTGTGTAGCAGTGAAGTACAGATGTAGAATCTCATCTCCAACCTTAGATGTCTTTACTTTACATTCCTCTGCTTTTTGGGATCTGATGCTATTTGAATCACAGGAGGAAGGACCATTATGTTCATAAGTTGGGCAAAAGGCACTCAAAGCTCCTCAGAGTCCTGCACAGAGAGTTGTCTCTGTGCATAGTTGTCCAAAGTCCACTCCTGCTCAGAGAGTTGTCTCTGAGCATAGTCACAAGAAGTCTGCTTCTGAGGAGAGAGTTGTCTCCCCTCATAGTGGTGGCTGCTACTACTGGAGTCCTCTGCTGGGCGGTCTTGCTTTCATGGGTATTTAAATGATCTAAATATCTCTGGTTTCTATCTTTTTGATTAGGCAAAATATGAGTAGCTATAGTGTTGCTACTACTACTAAGGTTGCTATCATACTTGACCTGTTTAAGGTGGTTTTCCTCACATTCAGTGAGGTTATCATAATATTCAATCTAATTTACACCATCATCTACAAGAGAAAACTCATTATTGTTGTCAATGACTGCATTATGTATATCCTTAATAGTAGTGATCTAAAACTTTTGTTATAGTAAAAGGTCTTTGCCAATTGGTGGCAAGCTTTTGTACTTGATTGGCGTCAGTAACCTGATGGGGAAAATGAGCAAAGACAGTATCTCCTTGTTTGTGAGTTTCACTGTACAATTTCTTATTAAAGTTCCTTTTCTGGCAAATAACTGACTGGTTGGTATTCCAACATATTGTAAGATGTACTTCTTGGAATTCTTGCAGCATCTGATTCAAAAAATTCTCCAAGGTTGGTTCATTGTAATCTGGAAACATTACAGATAGTGGTGTACTCACCTCATGGCCAAACATAGCCTTAAAAGCGCTCACTTTGGTGGTAGAGTGAATGGTGGTGTTGTAGAAGAATTCTACTGCCTCTATTATTTGTCTTCAATTTCTGCCCATAGTGCAGGCTAAAGCTACTCTAATCAACTTAATGACAGTGTGGTTTATTCACTTGACGACACCATTTGATTGCAGGTGGTACATGGTGGTGAAGTCATGCACAATTTCTAGTTCCTTCATAAGGGTGGCCACCAGGTTATTCTCAAATTGAGGACCATGGTCAGAAACCAAGTATTCCATAGGTCTGAGTTTGAAGATCCATTCCTTGACGATCTTTTCTCCAATGACTTCAGCTGTAGTGTTGTTGAGCAGGATGAGTCTCTCATATTTTGTGAAATGGTCTATCAAGACCAAAAGATACTGGAATCCATCTTTGTCCCTTGACAACTTCTCTATGTCCATATGGACTACTTCATTAGTTCTTTTGGTGACCTGATTGTGGAGCTTGGCTCTCTGTTCTGGGAAATGCCTGACTCCTTGAAGCAAGCATGCTTCACATTTATTGATGACGTCTTGGAGGGTGACTCATATCCCTATGATGACATAGTGAGTGTTAAAGGTTCTCTCCATCTGTATGATCCTGAAATGACCATGCTCATGGATCTTCTGGACAAGGTCCCTCTTGAAGTATTCAAGAATCACCAGACGGTTATTATGGCTATGGGCATATATGAGCCCAGCATCAGTGATCTTCCTATGATACTGTTGGAAATATCTCTTCACCACATTGCTAATAGCATGACTTGGGTTCCTAATTTTTGAGATAATTTCCAACAAAACTTTTGTTGTGTAGTTGATGGACTGTGATTTCCTTTTCTGATATTTCCTCCTTCACCATGATGGGGGGGTCACTTTCTCATTTAGATCTGCATTGATGTCAGGAAGGCACTTGTAATCACATGCTGGGATAAACCTGAAAAGAGTCTTCTCACCAGGCAGCTTTCAGAGGTCTCTCTCATAACTAGGGAGAGCAGTAAAGTAATCTGTGTTGAGATGCAATCTCCCTGGACACTGGGTGATGGTGAACATAAAATCATTTAAGTATTCCAGCCATCAGGTGATGATGTTTGACTTGTCCCCAGAAAACTTTTTGAGCCAGGCTAGCACAGAGTTATTGATACAGACAGTGAACTGACGTCCCAAAATGAAGAATCAAAACTTCTTCAGGCTCTCAACAAGTGCTAGCCTTTCCAATTTTGTTGCTCCATAATTTAACTCAGCATTTCAGAGTTTTCAGCTAAAATACTGCACCAGACTTTCCTGACTGTTAATGATCTGGCTTAATACACCACTGATGGAAACAGAGCATGCTTCACAGTAGACAATAAATTCCTGGGTGTAGTCAGGCATATTCAAAACTGGGATCCACCTTAGTTCTTGTTTGACAGCATCCAGCTCCTCCTGTTCAATCCAGGTCCAACAAAACTTGTTGTTTTTTTGGAGCAAATTAGTTCCATTGGCTAGCTTGGAAATGAATGAGCCATAATAGTTGAGAAAGCCCATCAAGTGTTCAACGTCCTTGTGAGAGTGTGGAGTCTCAATACAATTGAGGTGGTCTTTCAATTTGTTTTTATGGATATTCTTCTGGGTTCAATCACTCTTCCTAGGAAGGTAACTCAAGGTGAGATAAGAGAACACTTATTTATATTGACCTGGCATCTGGAGTCATACAAGATCTTAAGGGTGTGACCCAACTTATCTAGATGATCAGAGAATGTGTGTCTAGCAATGAGAATATCATCCATATATGCTGTGATCCCTGGTTTGAGAAAGTTGGCCCCATTCTATAGTACATGTGTAAGATAATGCTGAAAAGTAGTCAGAGTGTTACAGAGCCTGAAGGACACGTATTTCCACTCAAAAAGGCCATACAGTGTGATGAAAGCAGTTTTTGGGATGTTGCCAGGCTTCATAGGTATCTGCCAATAGGCTTTACAGAGATCTAAGCATGAGAACAAACTGTACTTGCTGGCATCATATAGAAGATCCTCAATGCAAGGTAGCAGATATGCATCCTTGATGGTGATGTTGTTCAATTGTGAAAGCTGACACAGAGGCAGTACTTCTCACCTTGGTGGATAAATACAGTAGGTGCTGCATACAGGCTGTTGCTGTTCTGAATGATCCCACTCTCAATGAGATCACTGAGGATCTGCTCATACTCTGATCATAATTTCTTGGGTACCCTTCAAACTGGCAACTGAATGGGGCAATCATTCTTGGTTTTGATAGCATGGTGTTCCCCAACAGCTTTACCAACACTAATAGATCCATAATTAAGCACATCATGGTGCTGGTGCAAAAGAGCAGATAGTGAGTAATGTTCTTGTGGACTCAGGTGCCCATGAGTCTTCTCATTGATGACTGGGATCCAGATGGGATTGCTGGGTTCACTCAGATCATGAATCATAGTGAGAACAGGTAAACAGGCAGCAGCTTTAAGTTTGAGTTGGACCAGAGTCACAATGATAGATAGCTTGATTGGATCCATTTGGATCAAATGTGCAGAACTATTAAGCACAGTAACATAAGTCTTGCCATGGGAGACATAACAGAGGTCTGGAGAAAGATGTAGACCATGAAGGCAGCCCAAAATCATGACGTCACCCTCATAAGGGGAGTTTGTGGGGATGGCAACTCATTGCTAGTGCCAAGGTTCCACAACAATGTTGTCAGTTAACATTAATAAGATTTCTTGGTTACAAATGGCTGTAAGCTCTTCCTGAGGCTGGCTTTCATGGATCAAGATTGTGTTAGTTCTGTAATCTATCACACATGCGTTCTTCTCAAGGAAATCATTTCCCAGAATGATGTTATACAGCAAGGGCCAATTGCAGGTATCAACTACAATAAGGTCCACTCAGAAACATTTTTGGTGGATGTGCACCTCAAGGTTGTTTATTTGACCCTTCAGTGAAATAGTGTTCCCAGAAGTGTCTAACAAGCATGCTGTAGACAGTAACAGATCATCTCTTTGCAGACAAAGCTTGTCACAACAGGTGTTGCTTATTATGGAAGCAGAGGCTCCCATATCAATAGTAGCATTAATTAACAATCCATTCACATCTGCAGGGATGCTGTTAGTACAGAGTAACAAGGTTATCACCAAAACATCATGTGCATGGTTTTCAGGAGGTAGTGCTCCATCTAATTTAAATGGTTGACAGACTTGACCAGGGTGTTGGGAGTACACACTGCAGCTGATGGTTCATCATTAATGAAACCATCTCCATCTGCTATTAGACAAATTACTGCCCTACTCTGTGTTCAAATGTGAGCTGTTTGTCATTCATTATCTGATTTCCGTGCACTACAGCAGAACTTGAGAAGGTCAGTTTGACCTGTCTTTAGATCACCAGCATCTTTCTCAATGCAAGTTGTGTTTTGTAGCATATAGATGATAGTGATTGCCTTCTTAATAATGGAATTCAAGTCATCTTCCAGATTGCATTTAAGTTCAAGCCAATGCCTAATGGTAGAAGGGAATCCCAAAAAACTATACAAAAAGAGATCATGTTGTGAGTACTCTGGAGTTAACTTGCTGAGGCAAAAGAGTCTATCAACCTGAGTAATGTAGGTCCTGACATTGTCTCCTTTTTTAAAGGAAAGCATCTTGTACTGTGGTTTTTGTGAGGCACTTTGTAGTGGTCCTCAAAGTGACCAATAAGTAATTGATAATTTGTTTTAACTTCTCTATCCAGCATCATGTACTGATTGTAGGCGAGGCCTTGAAGGTACATGGGGAATTGCATGGCAGCAGCCTCTTAGGTAGTTTTATATTGCTTCATTGTAAGCTTGAAATGAAAGTGCCACTCTTTGAATGATTGTGAAATTTCGTCTATCTTCCCAGTGAATTTGGGCAACACTGAGTGTGGATTGAAAAAATTTGCTTGCTCACTTCCCAATGCTTCTGTAATAGGATTACTCAGAGGAGGAGGTGGAACAATCATAGCAGTTGGAGTAACTGTGACACTAATGGGCACTGTAGGCACTACAGTTGTGCTTGGGGTACAAGAGATTGCCATAGCTATTGTAGTTAGTGTAGAAACTTCTGAGAGAGCCAACTGAGTAAATGTAGGGGCTCCAACTGTAAAAGTAAAAAAGGTAATGGGGGTAACAAATGGTGGCATCACTGGGGATGTTGTAGGTGCTGGCAGAGCACAAGACAAGTGAGCAGAGAGTGTCTGTGAGACAATATGTGAAAACTTCTCAGAGAGAGCATCAAGGGCATTGTCCAAACTGGTGTGACATAATCCATCAACTATCATGTGTGGTCAAGATGAGAGAAGAGATGAATGAAACAAAGACTAAAAATATTTATAATGATTATAATGATTTAAATGTAAACACATGATAGGATTGATTATTACATTTTGTAAAACATTTTGTGCAATTAGATTTAAAATTATGCTCGACAGTATTTGACAAAATGATAGATGGACAAACAGCATAGTCAAATTAACGCTGACATTGTGTAATCATAGCAGAAATATTAAACAAGGGAAAACTGTAAGCAAGAAGTGATTAACAGGTACTAGTTGAGTATTTAGTTGTTTATTACCAAGTGCTATAAATATGCTTGAAATGATGTAATTATTGATGAACAAATTTACATTGGATTTACTTTTCTCTTGTCAGGTTATTTTATATTCTAATGGAAAGCTAAATGTTTATGAGCTGGGGTAATTGTATGGTGGTTCCCACATCCAGTTAAAGGTATGCTGGAGCAGCCTCCTAATAGCTATTCCACAGCAGGGAGGTCAACACCTGTAGTTACCTTGTGTGCTCTTAGGTTACAGATAGGTGTAGGAGTTTTTTACTGTTATAGCTTTCCTACTTGTCATTGCTTGCCTGTTATTATGATTGCAATTATTATGTTTTACATGTTAACTTCTCTATCACTGATTATGTTATCTTATGATCAGTGATTTAATATTACTTATATTTAGATGGTTATATAAATCGTATCTTTATATTTTATTACATATAGATTGTTTAATAGTCACAACTAGTTGCTCATTGTTTCTTATGGTAGACCTTTGGCTGACTCATGTCTATATTTTTCTGCAGGCAGCATTGATTGTTTACATGTATTGAGGGCTATTATGTATTTCTATATATGTAGGGGTATTACATGTAAGGCTCAATAATAAGCTACTCAAGCATCCTGGTTGCATTAATCCATTCCTTACACAACGTCATAATAACAAAAACAATCAATGGACTGAATTCTTAAGTAGTTGCAAATCCCATCACACTGAGTTCGCTATTCACATACCAATTCCTTCAATGGTTTCTACTTTGAAAGGACAGCTCCATTTGTAGACGCAGCTGATCAGTGTGTTTCTGGAAATGCATGCAACCTTCAAGTGTTGATCCTGTCTTCCACTTTCTCGACTTTATCTAAATAAGTTGGAGTGAGTTACACAGTTAGAAATGCTAATGCATATTAAGTTAAGTTAGTCACCCAAACACTTATTGTGAAGGAGAGAATTAGGAGAATGTCAACTCTGCTAAATGTGTTAACTAAGAAAAGTAATAGGTTTTCTCCAAATTATATACTAATGGTGGATTGGCATGATTCTACATGACGACCGTGACAGGCACTTGAAAAACGTGCATGAAGGAGAGACTGTACTGTGGAAATACAGTTGGTGTAAATAGTTAATTAAAGAGTACGAAATGTTATGAACAAGAATTATTACCAATGAGCGAGGCAAGATAGTTGTTTCTTCTCATTCAATGGAAGTAAGTAATACAAGTGAAGACATGACAAGCAATAGTAACCCTAAGTACAACAAAACTGGTAAAGGAGATCATTAAATAATTACCTCCAGTAATAATAGAAATGGTAAATTCACAGAAGAAGCAGAGGACTAAACCCAAAACACAGAGAACACCCCAAAATCAAATAACCACAGCGAATGTTAATACATCAGCAGAAAGTCAGAATTCCCCAATGGAAATAATTTTGCAACCAGAGAAAGAAAATGCAGAATTTTCGATAACTGAATTGATGAAGATAATAGAGAACACAATAACGAAAGACAAGAGTTAATGTTACAAATAGAAAACTTGACTCAAATATGTTCAAAATAGAGTTGGCGAATGCTGAGAAAGATAAACGCATTGAAGAAATCACACAAGACACTAGTCTAAGGTTAACCAAACAAAGAAATGTTTTTCAAAAACAGATTGAAAAATTGGTAGAAGCAAATAAGGAAATAAAAATGCAAAGTGGGAACTTGCAATGAATGATGACTCAAATGCATGTAGAAAATGTTAACAGAAGAGAAGATAACATATTGAAACAACTTGAAATAGATGATTTGAAAAATAAGATCCGACTAACGTCATTGACAAATGAGGAGACAACAGAAGAAGAAAAAGAGAGTGTTAAAGTAATAAAAAATACAGTAATACAAGAACCGGAGAAACCAATTGGAAGTATACCAATGAAGGAGGTGCAAGCTGAAATGTATAAGGATTGTCAAACAGAAGACGAATTTGTAGAGAAATTAGTTGTGAATATAACAAAGCAGGTTAAGGAAAAATGCAAAAACACAACCGAAATAAAAGTGATCTATGAAGGGACGATATTGTCGGAGGAGGAAGACAATGATATGCCAGCATGCAAAGCAATACTACCAAAATTTACGGGGAGAGTAGATAGTTACTCTCCTACATTCAAAGAATGGATTCAAATGTTTGAAATGAGTATGAAGGAAAGGAAAGTGATACAGAAGCAAGCAGCAGCAAGATTTCCTCTATACTTAGGAGGAGCAGCGTACCAGCACTATTTGGTATTGGATCTGGAAACTAAAACAGATTACAAAAAATTAATCAGAGAGTATCAGCAGTATTACAATGACGAAAGTTTCAAAAGTCAGTATCAGATGTTATTAAACAGCTTGAAAATGAATAAAAGAGAAGATTTGCGTAATTATATGTCGCAAGTGGAGAGGCTATTGAAATTGAGTTCTAGAGAGAGCACATATTCCAAATATGACTTATTTTCTCATATATGTAAAGGATTACCAGAACCAATTCCACAACAGTTCGAAATTAAATGTGATGCTGATGATTCATTAGAAAGAATGATAAGGAAAGGTTTGGGGATACGGGATACGATGGAAAATAATGCCCAAATCAATGAAAAGTCGTCGATAACGAAAGTAATACTGGCAATGGTGAGTGGAATTAACAAAATAAGAAAAGATGAAAATGGAAAACCAAAAGACGAAATCATAAAGATAAAGTTAAAAGATGGAACAGTAAAATGGATAAATAGGTAAGACTTAAAATGTCAGACATGTGGAAAAAAAGGCCATACGAAAAAATATTGCAAAAGGCAGATTAACTTTATTGAAGAAGAAGAGGCATACTTTGATGAGGAAGATCTATTAGATGATGAAGATGAATCCAAATGAATAGAAGAGATGGAAAGTGAAACTTTAAACTAGAGGGAGCGCCATCTCTGGTAAACTGTGCACCTGTTCTAATTGTAACAGACCTAATCAAGACAAATACAATTACAGTTGTAATAAATGGAGTGATGGTCAAGGCAACCATAGATCCGGGAGCAGTAATATCAATCATTAATGATGAATGTGTGGCGAAAATAGGATTTGACAATAGAAAATTGAAAAGTGAGAAAAGCAGACTACTAAATGCATCAGGAGATTACATTGATATCAAAGGTAAATTAATGGAGGTACTGATGAAAATTGCTAACACTACATTTTCACAGCACTTACTGTCATTGACATGGAGAAAAATTCACTACCCTATGAAGTCATATTGGGGAATGATTTTTTAATGGACAATAAATGCATTATTGATTATACCAACAAGACCATATCAGTGCAGGAAGAAGTGGTAACAACCTGTGAGGAGGAGCAAGACACAGATATAATACAATTTCAATTAAAGGAGGACATAAAAATTCTACCGAATAATTGGAAAATGTGTCAAATAGAAACAGAGAAACACATAACAGCTGAAGTCATGATCTATGACCAAAAAGGGATCAATACAAAAAAGTTATTGATTCCATCAAGCTTGTGTGTATTAAAGGAAGGAATAGGAACCATACCAATGTTAAATGCAACAAATCATGTGGTTAATATAAAAAAGGATACCTTAAAACTAAAAAGGAAGAAAGTGAAGACCGAAAAAACAATGGTAAACAAAGCAATCAATACAATAGAAGAAGAAGAAATGGAATATCAAATACCGGAAATCAAAGAGGAAGAGTATCAGCACTTGAGTGAAGAGGAAAGAAGAAAATTGATAGAGATACTGAAAAAACACACAAGAATATTTAACTATGGTGAAATAAGCATGGGCAAGGCAGTGGGAGAGACACACAAGATAATAACAATGACAGAGGAGCCCATAAGACTGCCATGCAGGGGAGTCCCTGAACATCTGAATGAACACTATAACACCATCTTGAATGAATTGATAGATAACAAAATAATTAGGCTGAGCAAGAGTCCATGTGCTGCACCAACTGTTTTTGTAAAGCAAGGCAATAAATACAAACTCTGTATAGCTTTCTGGAAACTCAATGATATTACCAAGAAAGACGCCTATCTGCTCCTGAGGATAGAGGACATCATATATGAAGCGAGTAAAAATAAGTATTACACCTGTATAGATTTGTGTAAAGCATACTGGCAGGTGCCAATGGAGCCTACAGACATTGAGAAAACAGCATTTATAACGCCATATAGCTATTCAAATGGATGTATATGGCTTTTGGATTATGTAATGCCCCAGCTACATTTCAAAGATATGTGACAAAAGTTCTGAAACAGAATAACAAGAAAATTGAAAAATGTATAAATGCGTATATAGATGACATATTAATAGCAAGTGATACAATTGAAGAACAATTCAATAAACTGGACAGAATGTTAAAAATCTTGTATAATTCAGGGTTACATATTAATGGAAAGAAATGTGAAATTCTAAAAGAACAAGTNATTCAAATGGATGTATATGGCTTTTGGATTATGTAATGCCCCAGCTACATTTCAAAGATATGTGACAAAAGTTCTGAAACAGAATAACAAGAAAATTGAAAAATGTATAAATGCGTATATAGATGACATATTAATAGCAAGTGATACAATTGAAGAACAATTTGATAAACTGGACAGAACGTTAAAAATCTTGTATAATTCAGGGTTACGTGTTAATGGAAAGAAATGTGAAATTCTAAAAGAACAAGTAGTATTCTTGGGGAGACAAATTCAAAAAGGTGAAATAAGAATGAAAAATAATGCGAAAGAAATGATACAAAATATTAGCAGTCTGAGAACAAAAAAGGATTTACAGCGAATTATGGGTTTCATTAATTATTATGGTTCATTCATATCCAATGTGGCTCATAAAACCAGTAAGATGACAGAATTACTTAAAAAGAATAAAACCTTTGAGTGGACATGGAGAGAACAGGAACAACTAGACAACATAAAAGATGAGTTAAGTAGGATGCCATTATTGAATACACCTGATTATGACAAAGAATTTATCCTCAATTGTGATGCGAGTAATGTCGCAATAGGAGCATGTCTAGGTCAAATAAAGGATGGCAAAGAAGTGCCCATACAGTTTTTTAGTCGTAAAATGAAGCAAAGTGAAGAAAACTATGGCTCAACGAAATTGGAAATGTTGGTGTTAGTTGAAAGTAGAAGGAAATTTCATTACTTTTTAAAGGGGCAGACATTTAGAGTAAGAACAGATAATACCCAGATAACAATTTAAGGTCTAAACAACATTGTTTTGGGTTGTTATGTGGTTGTTTTATGTGTCAAAAACAACATTGTTTTAACGTTGAAATGGTACCATTTCATTGGTCAAAACAACGTTGCTTCAACAACATCACATTTGGTTGCTTTTTGGTTATTTTTTATTCATGAAACAGAAATATTTTGAGGTCATAACAACGTTGTTTTATGTTGTCACATGCTTGTTTTAGCATTACTTTTGTATGCAAAATAAAATTTTATATTACTAAGCAGTTCAAACATTGCTGTTTAAACAAACACAAGCGGTTGTTTCCCGTCTGGTGATAGAAACTCTATGACAATTCGTATAAGTTATGTTTGTAAATAATTTCTAAATTTACTTACAGAACATAAATTTACTATTGTTACTCGTATTTTTAGACGGTTTAAATTGTTTTTAAATTTTTAGATTTTAATTCGTGTTAAAACTTTATCATGAAAGAATTCAGCACTTTTTAAGGAAGTCGAGTTAAAATTGAATACTATAAATTGTCAGTTACAGTTCCTGTCCAAATATTCATGAATAAATTATTTTGAAAATTCACTTATCTGGTATATTATAATTTTTCACAAGTTAAAAATCTCAAAAAAGGTTTTGCAAATCCTTTTTTATATAAAAGGATCTAGTAATAAAATAAAGTGAGTTATATTAGCAAGCATCTGCTCATGGATTATTTTTTACTAAAGTTGTTATTATGATGTTAGTGGTTGCTGCAACAACCAAAAGTATGAAACAACTATAAACAACGTAAAAACAACCAAAATTGTTATCTGGGTAGTGGACTAGCATGGCTCAAATAGTTCTCAGGTGATAAGTCCTTGAATGAATTTAAATTCAACATAGAGCATTGGAAAGGAACATTGCATAAAAACGCAGATTTTTGGACAGTGTTGCCAGAATACCAGAGAGATTTAGAAAAAGTGGATGGTGAAAAGAAATGATTTCAATTTATACCGCATAATGAATATGCCAAGTTACCTGATATTAATGTGGATAAGAACGGAAATACAATTATGCCAATAACAATTAAAGAAGAGATAACCAAAAAAGATATTATTGAAAAACAGAAAACTGATATGATTCTCAGAGACATACGAGAAAAAATGCATGATGATAATTGGATGCTAGGAAAGGAAGCCAAGAGCTATTTTCAAAGATACAAATGGAAATTAAATGGAAACGGACTTTTGTACATAGAGGGGAAGACATTGAGAATAGCGATTCCTGAATATTACAAAAGAGAATTAGTCAGAAAGGTGCATGAAAACGGGCACTTGGGAATAATATGGACAGAGAATACCTTTAACACTCAGTTTATAACAACAAGTATCAGAAAAATGGTTGAAGATATCATTAACAAATGTAATACATGTCTTATAAGCAATAAAAGTCATTTTCCAATACAAACTGCACCACTTGAGAAAATAATGGCGACAGCACCCAATGAAATTGTGCATGTGGATCTAGAGAAATTATCTCAGGATGATGAGGGGTATCAGTATATATTGGTCCTAGTTGACAATTTTACGAAATATGCTCATATGATACCACTAGATTCAACAATGGTGAAAATAGTAGCAGACAAGATTATAAAAGAATGGATTTTAAAATTTGGACTGATGCAAACAATAATATCAGATAGAGAAGTACAGTTTGAAAGCAAACTGTTTGAAGAAATGATGAAACTGATGGAAATACTAACTGAAAAAACAATGGCATATCACCCACAGGCAAATGGTGTGGTGGAAAGATTAAATAAAACTATAATTAAATTGATACAAGTATTAACA
>CABFPE010000505.1:88343-131911 GCA_900660155.1 Hofstenia miamia
ATGTGTCAACAATATAGGTCTTATATGTTAGAAAGGGATAACAACCAGTTTTACCTTAGGGATCATATAATGTCAGCCATTCAGATGGGAGTAATTCAACCCTCATTTATAGATGAATTGATGATGTGATATTGGTATAGCAAATTTAAAATGAAAACACTTCAGGATACAATTTGGCATATACCTCAAATTGTAATCAGGACATGTTGACTTCTATGTCAAGGGCTTACCTAACATTTTGAACGTGGTATACTTGTCTGTTTGAACTCTAGAGTAACACTCATGAAGGGGTATATTGTCAGGGCTGAGATAATCAAAACTAGCAATGGCTGAAGGAGTTTGTACATTAATTTCATCAGCAAGCTTGTTGGGTGTGAGAATTTTCAGGTCACCTTGCAATGTTAATGTTTAAAAAATTGGGAGTCAAGACCACTTAATTTCTTAAATGATTTCCATTTATTTTAGAGAGTAGATGACTTGATATTTTCCAGGTATCTTGTGTAGAAGTGATTTTGTGATTCCATAATATGATGATTTATCTACATAACATATGAAATTTTCCCATATTCCTCATGTGAAGGGCCCTCTGTTTCTTCTTCATCAAGAATTTGAGTTCATGGGAAATCCATAGCCTCTCATCTGAATAATTTTTCGTTTTATTTAGAAAACATATATTTTGAAACAAAGGTTTTATCTTATTAAATTGCCCTTCAATTTTGTTTGTTTTTAGTATGAGTTTAAAATATCATAAGTTTTCTTATCATACCTACCAGTTTCTTCTTTGTAATTCAATAATATTTAGTTGGGCACATTTGCATAATTGCAGATGATATCAAGTAATTATACTTAATTGAAGCATGGTTTTCTACAGGTGAACATTGATATAGATCACCAAACATATTAACAGTATATCCATATTGAAGAAAGCCTTGACTATAAAGTGTAAAACAAATTATATTAACACTGTTTAATCTTCTTCTTATGTTTTCAATTTCTATATTTCTATATATCAAAACAATTAGATTTTTACTATTTTAACAAGTTCACATAACTTTGTAGTCTTACTTGATCCTGCTGGTCCTACATAAATTGTTCCATTTCCATCTTTACAAATATATGAATCTATGTCAAAGTTTTCTCTATAATGCTTTTCAAAATATGTTATGTCATCTTTATACATAACTGGTGTGCCAATATATGATTAATGAAATGTAATATCTTTCTTGCATTCATATATTTAGGATTTGTAGAATATATTCAATTTGTGTTTATTGCATATAGTTTAGAATCTATTGTACAAGCTTTATCTATCAATTTCAAGCATTGC
This sequence comes from Hofstenia miamia, assembly GCA_900660155.1. NCBI lineage: Eukaryota > Metazoa > Xenacoelomorpha > Acoela > Hofsteniidae > Hofstenia > Hofstenia miamia. Next base: position 89,671 of record CABFPE010000505.1, read on the forward strand.
AAAATTGAATTAGATATAACAAAACAATTTTTAGATGTGTTGTCCTGAAATATTTGTTCACATGCTTCCTCCTTTATTATGTATATATTGTCAAATTTGTGAATAATTATATTCTTTTTTGAAATCATTGTCTCAGTCCAACAATTCATTGCAGCTTCATATTCAGCACATGTAAAGCCATAGCTAGTCTTATTGTACTTTCTCCTAATTCTCCAATAAAACTATTACATAAATTTTAGCTTTTTTTTCTGGAAAAGTATCAAAAATATATTTTTTAAAATACTGAAAAGTTTCTGGCTTCATAACCTTTTTTGCTAATAATTTATATTTAATATTAGAAATTGGCATATTCTATTTATTTATTTATTTATTAAATATTTTATTAAGTTGTATGAATAAAACCAGCTTCTATTTTTATGAAAGTACCTCTATCTAAACCAGGCCAAGAATATTTCATCAATATAGTATTCTTCTTTATATATATCAAAATGAATATATCATTTAGTAATTTTATCATGTATAGTATAAGCTGAAATTAGGTCCTTCATTTTTGTAAAGTAAAGATGCATAGCACTTACATATATCTATGCAAGCTACTGAATTATAAAAAGACTATGAATTCATGTGAACACTATTGTAGTGCCTTAGGGTAAGAATAATTTAATAGCTGTTTTGTTACATCATAATATTGTGATTCTGGAGTGTACCCAATTTGTTGTTCAAATAAATTGTTAGCAAGACTTGTATAAGATTGATTTGACCAAATGAAATTATAGGTTTTATAAATTTCAAATAATTTATTACATATCAGTCTTTGCTTATTATCTCTATTGTTTAAAGCTATCATATTTGAATTGTGGTCCAAAAATCCATCCAAAATACCTCTGTTATTCAAATGAATATAATCTGTGTAGTAACAGAAATTTTCTGTATAGAACTGCAGAGCCTCTACAATACTGACACATTTAAGTAATACAATAACAAAATTCTTTTGTTTGATGTGCTTAATATCTTCCAACTGACTTAATTTTATAATAGTATCATGCCTTTCATATACTTTTAAAAGGTTATCAGTACCCCCTTTATTAGATTTTGATGCAGTCAATTATAAATCATTGTCTAAAATTGGAAATATGTGATTATCTTTCACAATATACACTAATGTTATATCTGAAGAATTATTTTTGTATGAAATAAATTGTCTATACTTTGGATCAAAAGCATGAATGCTAACATTTTTATGACAAGCTTTAAGCCAGTTTACTAATTCATTTGAAGTTATCATTGGATCAATTAATAAAAATTTATAAAGTTCAGTTTCTAAGATATCTTCAGTGTATCTTTTAAAGCCTCTTTTATTCTTAACTTGTCCCCAAATATAATCTAAAACACATTCATTGTTTTCATTATTTTCAAGGTCTGAATTATCAAAGATTGACATTAATAAGTGTCTTGATCACCAATATTTTTCTTGTGAAAGTAATAATTTTAAAACCAATTGATTAATTGTTTCATCTGAAGATAATTTTTCATCTGTACTTTTCAAAATGCATACATGTCATCATCAATTAAAAGTTTGAGGAACTCTTACATTTATTGAACCAGAACAAAATTCTGCTGTTGTTTTTGTTTTATTATTAATTAAATCAAGATAAAATACAGTAGAAGCTTGTTTTCTTTGTATTTGCTTAAAACATGGTTTTCAAATAAAACATAAAATTTTTCTGTTCTATGTTTTGGTTATGCCTTTTGTTTTAATCTATTTTATATTGCAGTAGAAATACAGATTTTTTTACAAGATTTGATTATAATTTTTGGTGGTATTATTTTTGAAAATCTTTCTATATATTTAATCAAATTTTTTTTTTGAAATATGCCTATATGTATTTTTGAAAATTTTCTATTTTCATTTTTTGGAAAATGCTGTTGTTTAAAATATTTTGCTATCTTTCTATATATGTAATAGAAAAAAATATATTATTCAAATATAGATTGGGTCGTGGTTATTTCTATGCTATTAAAAATATTTGTAGTTTCCTAAAAAAGTCCTTTATTGGGACATATTATGGGGTTTTTTTGCTTAAAAATTAGAATTTGAAATAAAGTGAAAAATTTTAAAGTACATTTAAATTTTACTAAAACGTACAAAAGTTAGATGTTATCTAGGATTAGGAATCTCAGGAGGACATCAAACTGTTGAATGCCAGGAAGAATATCTTTCATTTTGTAGAGTCAAATTACAAATGCAACATAAGAATTATCAAAAGATAATTCTTATTGAATGTCTGCAAAGCTCAATAATGAATCTTTACAAACCTCTTTCATTTTTTGCAGTAAATGAGCAACTGTATAATCAAATATACTTTATGCATTCCTGAATACATGAGTTCTTCTAACATTTCTTATTTTATGATCATATACTGTGTTGATTGTTCTTAAGAACTGTTTTTATAGCTTGCAGAATTTCATCCCTATCTTTTCTTGGCAGGTTGGTGGGAGGAATTTCTGGTAGATTACATTGTAAATTGTATTTTGAGATAGGTTCTTTTTTTACTGGCAGGCATCATATCAAGTGTGGAATTGATTAGGTGTAGGTAATAATCCTCTGTGATGGTAAATGATTTTTCATCCATTATGATACTTTATACTAGAATTCACAATTTAGAATTATTAGGATTAGCTATTAAAAATTACCTTTAAATGTAATGTTTGATTAAAAGGAAATTTTGCTTATGCAATTGCTTACAAGTGGAGTGTGTATAAATTTTGTCTACTTTCACACATAAGTCACAACAACATGTGTTCTCAATTTATTAAAAAAATTATTAAAAGTTAGAGTAACTGTGTACTTTAGCACCTCTGTTACATTACACAATTCTATCAAAATGATTTTGTTATTTGCAATGCATTTTAAAAAAAAATTTACATTATCTAATTTTTCAGGAGGCTAAAATTATCAACCATTATTGAAACAGCATATTCAATTTGTTTTTAAAAAAATTTAACTGTCTACTAATTTATTACAAATATTTAATTGAAGCATTGTTCTCACTATTCACATGAATTTTACTACAAAAAATAGAAAAAATATTTTAAAATCTACTGCATTTCAATTTCTTTTTAATTAAATAATCATACAGTTTTTATAATAAAAATTAAATTACCTAGTTTCAGATTTGAAAGGGTTAAAATTATGGTTAAATAGCTCCATGACATCCATTGTAGTGGTATGTCAACTGGGTCAATTTTTCTCTTATGGCTACCAGATCATATTATAGAAACAAATAATTGATATAAATTTCACAAAGAGACTCATCACAATAATGTCAGGCTTACTATTTTGTAATCATTGAATTATGCAAATGTCATGTATTTGTCTTAAATTGTCTTAGTGATTTCAGAAATTTTTATGTAGATTTTCATTTGTTTCTGTAATAGGAAACTTTGCTTTCACCAGTGTTATTTCAAGTTCAAATCCTAATGCATGAACACATTTTTCAACATGGTTGCAACTTGGAGTAGAACTATGAAAAATGTGTAACAATTGTGGGTTTCCATACTCCTCTGTCACAGGAGCAACACTCTATATATGCTTTTTCTGTGCAATTTGGTTTGCTTCCCTGTTCATTGACTGGACATCATAATTCTATAATTTTTTTTCAAGAATAATTTTTGATGTAGTTATATGTTTTTTGATGAGTTACATGTTTTTAACTGATTCACTTCAAATTGTACTGATTTACCCCAACAATGTGCAATTGGCATTTCATTGCATAAAAAATATATTTGCCCTTTGTGATTTCATAGATCCAAGATATGCAAGTGATGATGGAGAAATTAATCACTTTTTTCTATTCTCTAGTAACATTGACTACATTTTGCATGCACCCCACCAGTTTGGCCCAGTTTACATTGCTTTAGTCATAGCCTGGGTATTTGCATTACAAAAACTGCAAGGAAGTAAGTAGGATATTGTTTCAAATTTTATCCAAATCATTAAAATACAGAATATCACAAAATACAATTCAATAAATGGTTCACCAAACAAGCTAGAAAGTTTCACAAGTACAGAAGAATAACTTCAATTCAATATTTGTGCTTTTGTAGATCTCTATTCTAAATTTTAATCACCATTAAGCAATTGATTTTGACATGCAGAAAAATGATTATTCATCATAAATTGCCTCATGTTATTTGATTACATGCAGTAACATTGTAAAAACACCATTGGTAATAGGACTAACAGTACATAAAAACTGTATGCATTTGAATTGATTTAATTTTCAAAAGAATTGATGGAGCATTTGAGTTTATTAATTCCAATGATTGTGATTGTAATGCCATATTGATGATTAGCTTTTGGTCCACCACTAAACTTTGAGAGTGAAAAATCTGCAGAGCAGCAAGTCTGTATAAATAAGCTTCATGATGGAAATTATGTTCATGTGATACATGGAGATGGGGTGATAGACTTCTCTATACAGTATTAGAAAATTTTCCATATGGAAATGTAGGGTTTCTATTGGTTAAGAAACTTTCAAAGCTTAAAGGCTCAGGACAAATTGGAATACATTAAAGAAATTGAGCATGAGGTCAATGAGGGCAGCACTAAGGACATAAAAAATTACATTAAAAAGTCAATGGATAAATTGAATGTTGAGCACATACAATTAAGCAATAATACTCTCTCAGACAATCATGATTATATCGTAAACATGTTCATGGATTTTTACAAAACTTATACAAAAAATCTAATACACAAATTGGAAACAACAATTTAATTTATCTGCAAATTTCATTAGATGATAGGAGCAATTTGAACCATGACATATCCATTGATGAATTCATAATGCAATTTATAAATTAAGAAATTCTGCCTAACAATCTGTAGCTATTTGCTTTTGTTAGTAAAGTATCCCGAACGCAAAACAGTAAAAAGTGATTGAGAAAATGGAAAATAATTTATATAAAAATTGAGCATGAAAATTCAATATGACATAACATGCATAGGCGTTACAATGTTTTATTGGTTGGGTGAATAATTCAATGGGCGAAAAATCTAATGGGCAAAAAATTCATTGGGCCAAAAATCTGGTGGGCAAAATGTCTAAATGGGCAAAAATTCCTTTGGGCGAGCTACGTATAGACCATCAATCAATGGTTTTCTGTCCCCAGCAGTGCAATTACAGAGGAGTGTCTGACAAGGATGCCCCCTGTTATGCATGCTGTTCAACTTTGCAGTATAACCCTTCCTGAGTCAAATATGATATTTACATCAGATTCATGGATTAATTTATGACACCATAGAAATAAAATATCTTGCATTTGCAGATGATATTACACTAATCACATCAAATTCAGACAGCCTTGCTAAAGACTTCAAATACCTGGACAAATTTAGCAAAATAAGCACTATCTATAAATAAACAAAAATCAATTTTCACAGGGATCAATGGAGCAAAATAGTGGTCTAATGAATGTACCTCAAATCATAATGAAATTTTACTTTTAGGTGTAGGGCTCAAAATATCTAGTAATAATTCTATTAATAATGATGCATTTCTAAATGATAATAAACTATTAAAAAATTTTATTGTGAATCATAAAATGTCTATTTATGGTAAGGCCAAAGCCATTAATATTTTTTTATTAACTAAATTATTATACAAATTACAATATTACCCAGAATTACCAGTAAACAATTCAATTCAATGTGCTATCAATAATGCAGTATGGAAAAACAATAATCAGCCAGAATAACACAAAAGCCAGCAGACTTTCAAATGTTTTCACACTTACTAAGCACATCAAATTTTTACAAAACCATAGAGTATATTATAAAAAGCACTGTCCTGCCCAAAGACCAGCCATCATTATTGATGTGACTGCTACATTTTTAATTATGTATATATTATTTTAAATTTACATGTAAACTTTATTAGATTATTTGTTTGTCCCTTTTTAATGCCTCTGTAAGTCTGTGTGTATGGTTGCCTATTAATTTATTAATTTGGCTTAGTTCCTTGTTTTGTGTTTGTTTAGCTTCCTTGTTTAGTTTTTCTTTCATTTTGTGTTAGTGTTCATATCTCCATTATACCTTCATGTGTGTTTTTGTTGTGTGGTGTCCTTAATATTTAATTCCATTCAGCAGCTTCATCACTGTCCACTGTTGTTTTCATTTGTTTCCCTTTATTTTTGTTTATTTAATACATTTTACTATCCTTGCATTAATATTTAATAATAGAAAAACAGGTGAGCTACCCATTATGTTTGAGACAATATCTCAGAAGAAACCTAAAGCAAATTGTGATGGACATACAACACCTAAAAACTAACATTTTCTGTCAACATCATTCTCTATATTATGGATGCAGAGCATTGACATAAAGTGAACACCATTATATGTTATGACTCTAAGATGTGTGAAGGTTTAAGTAGACATTATTGGTGAAACACAGTTCATACCTTTTTTGATGAGGATTTCAATATACTAAATTTGTGTCAGTTTCTCAACAACTGGAGAGACATTCAAAACTTTGATTGTGTTAATATCACTATCCCCCACCTACTAGTAATTTATTTCTTGTGAGTCAATGAAATTCAATGACTTAATATTATGGAAAATATTGAAATTGCATACAGATTAGCTAAAGTGGAGAAGATCATACTATTTGAGGAATATGATGACAAAATTCCTGAACCAATAGAAAGCCTACATTTCCATATGGAAAATTTTCTAATACTGTATAGAGAGGTCTATCACCCCATCTCCATGTATCACATGAACATAATTTCCATCATGAAGCTTATTTATACAGACTTGCTGCTCTGCAGAAGATACACTCTCAAAGTTTAGTGGTGGACCAAAAGCTAATCATCAATATGGCATTACAATCACAATCATTGGAATTAATAAACTCAAATGCTCCATCAATTACCAGAGTCACAGAAGTACAAGCCAGTTTTGCATTTGCTCAAATTACCTCAACCTTACAAGAAATTCAAGACTTCTGGAAAAACTTGAAAGCCAAACAAAACCCTGAGTCTGATTGGCCCATCTTAGATATATGAAGTCCCACATCACAGTAGAGAGAGTACTTGAAGAAATTAAAATGTTGTATAAAACCCAAGATCAAAAGCACTACACAGAATGTTTATTTGCCAAAAGAAATAATCCAGATATATACACTTGTGGTGCTTTTTGCATCCTCACAATCTCCCCCACCGGAAGACCCCAACATGTGGAAGTTTAGAGTGGGGATGGTATTTTAGCAATTGAAATGCTTAAAGCTACTCAATAAAAAGGTCAGGTCTGTCTGCCTCTCCAACTATTACCACAAAATTAAGTCAAGCAAGGGGGGTATGTAGATTCAATCAGGGACTTTTTCATTGATTTCTATAAATTCTATAATTTGTAATGAATGACGTCATCATTATGTAATAAGTTTATTTTAAGTTTAGTTTACAATGCTAAATTAAGGTTCCCTGGTTTTGGTGATATGTAATCTTATTGCTCAATTCAATTTGTGAGGGAAACATGATCATATGATTTTATGTTGTAAACAAAGGCAGGTAAAAAGCCCTTTGTATAAATATGAGCAGCTATATAGAAATCATTTAATAGAGTTTATCTCAAATCAATTGCATTTATTTTCTTCCTTACCTTATTTTGGTTAGTCATTATGTTGAATATAATTATTGTGTAATTTTCTAGCAACAATTTGGGAGTAACTTCTTCAAGTACTGATGTGACAAGTAGCATTCAGACAGTAAGCAGACCAAATTGTGGACCACAGTAGGTTAGGTGTATGGCTACATGAAGTGTAGAGTCACTCAGGGTCTGCTTTTTTTCAATCTTATTAGTTTGGCACTCTGAAATAGTGTTGCTTTGATTTCCTGATTCACTGCTATCTATTTATATCAATTTCTTTTAATTGATTATTTGAATTTCAAATGTAGTTATTTGATAGTGTTAGCATTTGTCCCCTCAATTCAAATTACATGTGATTGCTTGTTTTAACTTTGCAAGGGAAATTCTGTTTTGAAACTGTAAACAATTCAGGTAATAAGTTACAGATTTTGTAATAAATATCTTAGTCACTGTAGTGAAGTGCACAATAAATTTGGCTTCCTTCTACTGCATTTGATCTTTTCAATTAATTATCTATTAACCCCCTTTAGATTAATCATTAAAGATTTGGTAATGATAACTATTGCTTAAGACCTGGAGACAATTCAGCAAGAAACTGCACCAGGTTTGGGGTGATAAATAGCTCTTTAATGGTGACAGCCTGAATCATGGCCACTTTAGGTTATGATTACATGTAGGGAATAAAATCTTGTATTCAATCTGTTCATATATACACTTTGCAAATATACTATGCCATTGGTGAGTGTGAATGCACATCAATTATGTGCCTGTTACTTATTATTTAGTTACATGAGCTGAGATAAGAGAACTCTGAGATAAATTGTTTATTGAGCTAGAAATTAATACTTGAGACACACAATTAGCACCTTGGCAAGTAAGGATGGCTTCAAAGATATGGCTTCAGCATGATGCCATGTGAATTGGTCACTGCTGGAGTTCTGTTTGGAATGGAATTTCTTTATTTGTTAGGCAAAAATCAGTGAACCATCAATGTATGTTTTCTGTTGGAATGTGGGTCACTCTCAGCTATGGTAGACTTTGCAACCTTTGATCTAAACTCTTGAGTTACCCAGTACTGCTAGAGTAGCCAGAGCTCCCCTGTGATTCTACAGTAGATATAGTAAACCTTTTCATTTGACTGCAACAAGCACATGCACTGATAAATTATTACACTGTGATTATACTATACCATTGGTTAACACAAATGTATGGCAATTACATGCTATTATTTAGTGAGCTGAGAGATAAGAAAACAACTGAGATGTCTATTGTGTATTGAGCTAGATAATAAAGTATGAGACAAATAGTATAGCACCAATCAAACTAGTTTCAAACTTCTCTTTCCCTGGATAACACTTTGGCTGGAAGCCATATGAATTGGTCATCCTGGATGTTCTCTAAACAGTTACTAGTTACATAAATGAATTACCAATGTTTTTTAATATGTTAGTTATTGCTAGAATCTGGGCTGTTACAATATGGTCATTTCTGCAACCTTCTGCCATGACAATGAGTTCCCTAGTGCTGGTATAGTTCCCAGCCCCTGATTCTATATGGTGACAATGATATTATCCTGAACTGTCACTTAATGTTTAAACTTGGTTCTCTTGGTGTTTTTGACAGCTGGGATAGTTGTTTCCCCTGACCACTATTTCTGTTTTGTCTCTAAAATGTTGTGGGTTGGATTTATTACCACTGTTATCCCACACTACTTTGCCTATTCCACTTTGGTATTGTTGCTGTCTTGTTAAATGTTCTTGTTGTTTAATTGAGAGTGCTCCCAAATGTTGATGGATTTTTCTGAGAAGTGTTATTTTCTTACTTATTACTAAATGGATTCCAGTCATACTGTTGTTTGCTCTCCTTGTTTTGGGAGTCCTGTGCAGAGCATCCCCTGTGCAAGCATTGGTAGCCTGAATGCTACCCCTTGCACTGTTGGATCATTTTGGTATGAGACAAATAGTATAGCACCAATCAAACAAGTTTCAAACTTCTCTTTCCCTGGATAGCACTTTGGCTGGAAGCCATATAAATTGGTCATCCTGTATGTTCTCTAAACAGTTACTAGTTTCATAAACAAATTACCAATGTTTTTCTATATGTTAGTTATTGCTAGAATCTGGGCTGTTACAATATGGTCATTTCTGCAACATTCTACCATGAAAATGAGTTCCCTAGTGCTGGCATAGTTCCCAGCCCCTGATTCTATAATAAACTACATCAAAGAAGAGCAATTTTTTTCAGCTAATTTATTATAACTAATTGTAAGGGGGCATGCAAAATAGAATGCTTGAAAAACCAATCCATTAGATCACAAATATAAACCTGTTTGCATTCAGTTGTTGAGTTGATAAACTTGGACTGTGGAATTAAATATTCAAATGAATATTGATGAATCATTTCTGTTAATATATTATGCATTAATGAAAAGTGGGTTCCTTCAGTGTTTTAATGCTCTGGATATAAAAAGGGAGGTACAGTCAGTTCTTACTATACCATTGTACTAACCATGAGAGTACATGAGTATCATTCTATTAAAAGTTATATTAGGTCTTCCACTCAAAGATTACTTGCCAAATCTAAGCTGCAAGTTCTTGTTAAAGCAATCAAAATACACCATTCTAGTAGTGGGAAATATAAATGCCTCTCAAATTAACAAGCCTAATATTTTTGGTTTTAAGAACCTAGATAACTTTCCAATTTTTATGCCTAACAAACTGTTAACAATTGTGGATTGTAATTGAGATGGAGACAAGAAATGGTTCAGTAGCTATTTATATTCATATTTACATGCATGGAAACAAAGAGTTCTCTTAAAAATTGTCAAAAATCTTCAATTTTACCTGTGACTAGGAATTCTTCAAGAAGGAACAGTTTCTCTTATTGATTGAATTAATTATACAAATAAAATTCATCTAAATACACAACCACAACAACTTTATACACAAGAACATTGAAAGCCAAAATGCAGTATTATTTGATACTCTAATGTAACCTTGAAAATTTCTACTATTAAGGATCTATGGCATATACATATATTATTGATGCTCAGATTATTCTCAATGATTTAGTAAGCAGTTCAAAAAATTGAACTTAATTTCCAATTGGGAAAAATTATCAGGCATGATTCAAGATAAAGTGTTGGTGTAATTAAATATGGTATTAATAGTAAATTATTCTTAATGATAGTGATTATAGCAGACATTTCCTGTTTCTATTTGGGAGTACCTGTCAATAATAAACAGAACTTTAGTTAAAATGCTAACAGCATAATTCAAAAGATTTATCATATTACAAATATATTAGTGTTGGTGCTGAATTTTTAAATACCAAGAGCTGCTTGTATATTATTAAAACATTCATTTGACTTTTAATCACCTTTGCTGTACCCCTGTGGATATACCTATTTGATCTAAAAAATATGAAGAAATTGAAAAAAACTATCAAATATGTGGCAAAAATATTAAATATATCATCAGTTTTAGTTGTGGAAGTTGTCACCAAAGCCTTGATAGATGATTTCAATCATCATGTTAATAGAATATCTCAAAATCTCAGGGTTATCTATGTGTTACATCCAATAAAATGTTCTTTCATACAAAGAAAATGAGTGATTCTTGTGGCTGTAGCTCAAAAATTTCTTATTTATCACTCCTTGCCTAATCCTTTGTTGTGTTTTCAATATTTTTGTATATTTTGAACTTATTCATTTTTAAATATTGAAAAAAACCAAATCTCTCCAAAGATATGCAGAAATCTCACAAAAACATACTACTAAATATAAATCATGTGGCAATTAAACAAAGCAAGTCTATTGAATATTTAAGTGTTGAAAGTAAAAATGATTAAAATTTTGAACACAATTCTTAATGACAAAAGTCATTAAAATTTCTTCTAGAGTTAGGTATCTATATCATCTTTGAAATATTTCAAATACATACCACAAACAATTAATAAATGCAGTCTGCATATCACACTTTCAATACTGCTAATTTCTCTTCACAAACATAAGTTTAAAACATCACATCCTTCTCTCTAAAACTTTCAACTGGTTTCTTAAAATACTCAATTTCATGCAAAAATGTGATAATGCATGTAAATATCAATTAAAAGACAAAATATTATCTCCTTATTTTTCAAATGCATATGTTATTAATACTATTTAAATTCAAATTTGGTCAATTTCATTTCTAAAGCAATATCTTAAATTAAATTATAGTTGAAATATTGAAAATCTAACTGAGTATTGTAATAAAAACATGCTAAAATTTATACTGATAAGACTCAATTTACTATTTTCACTCCAAAGCAATACTAAGAAATTTCTAATAATATCAAATTTAAAGTAGCAGATAATGATATTAGTCAAAGTAATTCTGTTAACTATCTTAGAATAATAATTGATAGAAATTGAATTATTAATGAATATTTTCCAATATAATATAGGAAAATGGTATTTGAATTAAGTATCNTTAAATTCAAATTTGGTCAATTTCATTTCTAAAGCAATATCTTAAATTAAATTAAAGTTGAAATATTGAAAATCTAACTGAGTATTGTAATAAAAACATGCTAAAATTTATACTGATAAGACTCAATTTACTATTTTCACTCCAAAGCAATACTAAGAAATTTCTAATAATATCAAATTTAAAGTAGCAGATAATGATATTAGTCAAAGTAATTCTGTTAACTATCTTAGAATAATAATTGATAGAAATTGAATTATTAATGAATATTTTCCAATATAATATAGGAAAATGGTATTTGAATTAAGTATCTATATCATTTGATCAATGTTGGACAGACATTACAAAAACAAGTTCTTAATTCTTTTGTGCTAGTTCACATTAATTATTGTTGTTTTTTATTCCAAAATATCACATCAAGCAATTGGTTATCAATGTCAAAAATATTCAATTGGACATTAAGAACTTTGAATTATATCAATAAACATAAGTCAGTGAGTAATTCAATGAAAGATAGCAATGTACCATTGTACTTAATTCAATATCAAACACTTTGTATAATACATAAATATGTACACAATTCAAGTCCTTGCATTTCTTTTTCAATTATATAAAAATCAGTGAAAGAAATCACAAGTTCCATACTAGTAGTTAAAGAGAGTTACATGACAGCAGAATCTGATGTTTGACCACTGCCAGCTCATGGATTTTGACAAGGAGTTTCAATGCCATCTAGGGAAAACATCATGTAAATTGCATAGTCATTGTGTGTTTATTCATAAGCATGTACTTACTAGTTTCTATTGTTATTAATTAGATTTGTGATATTTATGGGGGCAATTTAGTTTGCATCTTTTATTTTACCTCGTTAATTACATGCATGTGTGTTTTTTGTTAATATACAAAACATTTTTAGCTGATTAATCAGGTACTACATCACATTGTGATAATAAAGATAATTTTCTTATCTGTAAAAAAAATCAATGCATTACTAATGATTAACCAATGAATAAATTTGCTGTAATTATTTTCATTTTTCACTAATATCCAAAGCACAAGACTTAAACATTACAAGCATATAGAATATAGATTTACATGATAAAAGAAAACCTGTTTTCCAAAAAATTTAAAATGGTTTAAATAGTGGAAGATATCATGCAGAGATCTCACATTTATCTTTTTCTGACACTTTGATGTAATTGCTGATTTATGGACATTGAAGGGGTGTTGCCATCTAGTGGTGCTAAATTATTGACTCATTTTTAATGTTTGAGATATTTATGGGGGCTATCATATTTTACAGTGATTCATAAACATATACTTGCAATAGTGACTCAATTATATATTGTAGAGTCACTCAGGGCCTTTCTTTATTTTCTTTTTATTTATTAGGCACCCTCTAATTAATTTGGTGCTATTACCATCATTTATTTAATGATTTTTATTAACTTTCAGTACTTTGAACTTAGTTTTCAAATTTAGTGTAATTGTCCCTTTGATTCAAAATTCGTTTTTCTACTGGGTGCAAGTCAGCAGGGATGGATTTCCCCTGACCATGATCTATTTCACCACCCATTGATGTACAACTTTACCTCATATGTAATTCTACATTTTCAATTCTTTGATCTGATGAAATTACCAAGCCTTGATTCTATTCTTACCTGTTCTTAGTGCCATATTGGCATTGTCTCATTATTCTAGAGTTTGGAATTTGTTGTACCTATGCCCTGCTACCATTTGTCAGTTGCTTTTATTTCTCCTACACAGTTAGATGTTTTCTCCTACATTATTGGAATTATTTTTGGAACCATTTTCTCTTACTTTACTTTTACTTGTTTACTTGTTCTTATGGATATGGATTTTTCTGTTTCTCATAATGGGACTCCCACTCAGGGTTTATCCTGTGTGAGAGGTGGCAGCTTGGACACTGTCCCTTGCACTGCTGGATTTAATTCTATTGTTGCTTTACCTACTCCTACCCCCCACCAAACCTGTTTCTGCCATGTCTACACCCTCCAAAGTTTTTCTGCAAGAGACTCCTACTCCTGCTACCTTGTTGAACCCATTTATTTCATATAATCCATTGTCACCTCCTCCAGAGTTGCCATCAATTGTTACCTCCTCCAGAGTTGCCAACAACCAAAGTTGATCAGCTTAGAAAAGCCCTTTCAGAGGAAACCTCTCAGTGCCATTCCTGTGAAGCCTGCTTTGATGCATTGCAAGTAGAGTTCCAACAACAAGCCACTGAAGCTTGGCACCATGAGAGACACTTGCTTGACTTGATCACAGCCCTAGAGATGCAAATTCAGGAATCAACCCAGCATTCTCCACCAATCTCATCAGGAGAACCTGAGTATGTCACCCATGCCATTGTAGAATCATGCCAATCCACCATTAGTGTATAATTTATAGAAAACCTATTACTTTTCTTAGTTAACACAAGTAGTAGTGTTGACATTCTCCTATTTCTCTCCTTCACAATAAGTGGTTGGGTTCTTAACTTAAATTAATATGCTTTAGCTTTTCTAATCACATAACTCACTTCAGCTTATTTAGATGAAGTCGAGAAAATGGAGGACAGAATCAACACTCAAAGGTGGCCATGCATTTCCAGAAACATACTGATCAGCTGTGTCTATGAATAGAGCTGTCTTTTCAAAGTAGAAACCATCAAAGGAATTGGTATGTGAATAGCAAACTCAGTGTGATGGGATTTGTAACTACTTAAGAATTTAGTGCATTGATTGTTTTTGTTATTAAAAAATTGAATAAGGAATAGAGTGATGTAACCAGGATGCTTGAATAGCTTATTATTGAGCCTTACATGTAATAATCCTATATATATAGAAATACATAATAGCCCTTGATACAAGTAAACAATCAATGCTGCCTGCAGAAAAATATAGATGTGAGTCAGCCAAAAGTCTGCAGTAAGAAACAATGAGCAACTTATTGTGACTATTAAACAATCTATACATAATAAAATATAAAGATAAAACATATATAACCATCTAAGTATAAGTAATACTAATTCACTAATCGTAACATAATGTAATAGCTGACTAAAGTTCAGTGATAGAGAAGTTAACATGTAAAACATAATAATTGCAATCATAATAACAGGCAAGCAATGACAAGTAGGAAAGCTATAATGGTAAAAAACTCCTACACCTATCTGTAACCTAAGAGCACACAAGGTAACTACAGCTGTCGCCCTCCCTGCTGTGGAATAGCTATTAGGAGGCTGCTCCAGCATACCTTTAACTGGATGTGGGAACCACCATACAATTACCCTAGCTTGTAAACATTTAGCTTTCCATTACAATATAAAATAACCTGACAAGAGAAAAGTAAATCCAAAATAAATTTGTTCATCAATAATTACAACACTTCAAGCATATTTATAGCACTTTGTTAATAAACAACTAAATACTCAACTAGTACCTGTTAATTGCTTCTTGTTTACAGTTTTCCCTTGTTTAATATTTCTGCTATGATTACGCAATGTCAGCGTTAATTTGACTATGCTGTTTGACCATCTATCATTTTGTCAAATACTGTTGAGCATAATTTAAATCTAATTGCACAAAATGTTTTACAAAATGTAATAATCAATCCTATCATGTGTTTACATTTAAATCATTATAATCATTATAAATATTTTTAGTCTTTGTTTCATTCATCTTTTCTCTCATCTTGACCACACATGATAGTTGATGGATTATGTCACACTCCCCCTCCATCGTAGCTAATTAAGGATGACCACTCACTCTCCATGTACCATTTCTGCTGCCTTCTTAATAATATCATTTGCTTCTTTCATCTCCCAGCTAGTTTTCTCATACAACTTGTCCTTAGTAATTTTCAATACAACATCCTTTTTGGTAGTTAACATCTTTTTATGTCTGAGAAACAATGGGTTCTTCAAAGATTTCAATATGGTGCACATGCTTCCCAGTTCATTAAGCTTTTCATTGAATATCTCATAATGATTTTCAATATAATTTCATTCCTTTTATCACTATCATTATTGTCATGATTGCATTGATTCTACTTGTATGTGCTAGATCAGGATGAATTGTTGTGTTTGGATAAAAGAACTCATATATTGATCTCAATGACTTTGATATCAATGCTTCATAGTAGAAGGCACTTATGTTTTCTATCACTTCTTCCTCAGTGATGTTTTCCAGTTCATTTTTTCCTAGTCTCACCATAGTAATAATCTCTACCCTTCACATTACATCATAATATCTGTATTGTGAGCTCCACAGTTCTCCCCACACAATGTCATTAATTCCTGAAAGCAGTATTACTGTTTGTGTGGATTGTTTTTCAATTTCTTTTCGGACTTTCTGGATCTGCTTGTATATCAGTTCTCCTTCATTGTAAAGATCATATGGTGTTACTTGTCCTTCAATGAAGATTCACTCCTTGTTATTGTTTTTCAGTAGTATCTCTTTAGATTTTCTATAATGTTCATCATTAATGATTTTTTCTGCTGCTTGTCGATTGTTAACATACGTACTTTCTTCATGCCACATTGCTTTGGCTGCCTTTTTGTCCTTTAATCTCCATGTGGGTAATAACATTGGTATGAAGATTGTTGGTGGCAGCGTACATTTCAAAATTGTTGTCATTGTTTTTTCTTCTATCACTTTATGTGTTCCTTGCATATCTGCAGTTGTAGCCATCCCAAATGTAGCCTGGTAATTGTTTTTGGATTTCTTGATGTTCTCCCAAAAGGTGTCTGTTAACCCATTTTTCATCAAGCTTTGCACTGTTTCAGGTATTATTACCATTTTTGAGGTAATACATTCAATGTCTACTGCTATTTGGTTTTGAGGCTGCAACATTTCATCAATCTCCTGCCTTGTAAATGCCTCTGTGCACAATAATTTAATTAACAATTTCGTCTCTTGTTCATAGACTTCACCGAATATCCTCTGCACAATGTTGTTTGTACGTTCTCTTTGGACCATAATTTCTACCAGTAGTCTCTCATCATCAGTATCTACCCATGACAATTCACTGGGTTCTTGTTCGCCCCACTTTTCTAAGTTAACCTTATCAATTACTCTTTGGGTGTTGGGAGTTAGTGCAATATTTGTGGATTGCAATAACCTTTCTTCATTCTCAATCTCTTTTTTGCTTTTGCTAACCATTTTGATAATTTCAATAGGACAGTTTTTTCCTTCTTTTCACATTGTCTCTGATCACTTTATGATTTTGGTGTATGCATATTGAGGATAATCCTTTAAGTATTTTCTTATTTCTCATGTAATTACCTTATGCACTCTCTTTTCTTTCACCAATTTGATCATTTGTAGCGTCTCTGCATGTTCTCTCCTCATTAGGTTCCATGTTGTCAGCCATGGTTGAAACTTGAGTGCTTGTAACTTTGTGTTAGAAGTTGCACCCCACATATATTTCTTGGTTTCATCTGTTAGTATATCAATTTCACTTGGACAAATTCCTGTTTTATTTGCAAGTTCTATTACACTCAGTCTCCCCAACATATGTTGTTGCATTAATAATGGTGTGAAGTGCTTCTCAAACCTTTGTTGTACCTTCTTTGTGGGGGATAAAGGTAATACTTCCACGTTTTGCAGCAGGCATTGTTTAATATTTGTGGGAATCAGTGCATAGGCTATTTCGTATTTCTTTTGTCTGGCTAGTTGTTGTTGCTCTTTCCTCATCATGGGCAGTACTAGTTTTTCATTACTTGCTAGAGCAATTGCTAGTATCCATATCGCGGTTCTTGCTCTGATTTCTGGTGCATTAATTTCCTCAAACATTTGCATTTTAAATGTGCGCTTAACTTCATATAAGACAGCTTCTATGCTTTTGTGGTATTTCTTCATCAGCAATCTTATGTTGATCAGCAGCCATTCTTCGTGAGTTGGTTTGTCTGCTTTAATTTCTTACCAGACCTTTGCTATTTTCTCCAAATGTTCAGATGTTTGATTTATGCTACATTTTAGAAATGTTTCCAGTTTCTTCTAAATTTTCAGTTATTCCTAGCAACTCCATCATCCTTGTCTGGTAGTACATATCAATCACTATCTTTGGTTCTACCATAATTCTCTCTGCCAGAGCCATTTCATTGATCTGTAGATCCATCCTTATGAGCTCAGATATTTTAAGCGTTCCACTATTCACTGTAAAGAGATTGTCCAATTTTATTTCCATTTCTTTTATGAATTTCAGGAGTTCCTCTTCTTTTTGCATGATGACAATTATTACTCTTGTCTTGCATCTCTTGGCTACTCTTAACGTCTCTTCTATGTTAGATTGAAGCTTCTTTGATGTCATTTCACTGTCTTTCACAAAATATCCTACCATTAAGTGTTTTTTATCCAAGTTCACCTGTTCACATTCTGTTACAATTTTTTCTCTGTTCTTCGTTAATTTCTGCACATCTTTTAAAGTGAATTGTTTGTCGAACTTAATGTGTCCTGTACTCTTAAAATTTGGTCTGTTAAATTGCTCATTCATTTCAGCTGTGTATGCTATTATCATATTGCATGTTGGACGATTCTTTTTGTCAATCACTATCGGGATTGCATAGCCTTTGTTTTCTTTTGTAGTTGTACTGCCCTTTATTAATCTTTTAGTCTCCAGTGATAAATTGTTGTATGAGTTATATCTCATCTTTCAATTAGCTATGAAATAGGGGTGAATTCTCTCTTTCCCAACTTTGGTCATTCAACTTTCTCTCTCTTGTGATAGCAATGATTTTGTTGTTGTGGACATTTGTTGATATGAGAATATCACTGAACTCATTGTCGTAGGGAGTGAGCTCATTGATGGTATTTCTGATGTGTCCATATCAGAGTCATCACTTATTGGTTGTGTTTCCCAACTCTCCATTGTTGTTGATGGTGTTTCCTCTCTGACCTTTAATTGGCATCAAGTACTTGTTGATGCTATTTCCTCTTTGCCCTTTAATTGGCATTGAGTACTGCTGGATGTTGAAGGGGAGTGTGCATAATTTGGTATTTCCAACCTCACGCCCTTTAATGTGCGATCACTATCTTGTTGATGGCCCTTGTTTACCCGCCTGCCCTTTATCTGACATTTGGTAGAGGGTGATTTTTCCTTCGTTATCTCCATCCTCATACCCTTTATTTGGTAATCAGATTGAGGAGACCTTCGTCTTATCCTTCTTCTTTTGTTTGTCAATGTCATATGCTCCATCGTCATACCCTTTAATTGGTAATCAGACTGTGGAGCTCTTCTTCTTACTCGTCGTCTTGTGTCACTAGGTGGTGAATTCTCCATTGTCATACCCTTTAATTGGCAATCAGATTGCAGAGACCTAGTTTTGCTAGTGGAACTCATTGATGTTTCTTCTGTCCTCACATCCTTTAGCTGACGATTGGATTGTGGGGCTCTCTTCCTTCTCACCCTCCTTGCTTTCATTGGTGATCATTGTATGGTTCATTTCATATTTCCTAAATTCAGTTACTAAATTAATATCCAATATTTCAGGGTCATATTTCATTTTATTTTTTGCTGCCCTCTGGGGCATTATTCTTCTTTCAACCTCTGGTTCCCCTTTTTCAGGTCTATATTCATCTTGAAATTCTTCTTCGTGAACACTATCCAACTCGTCCATCTCAGCATATGTGCCATCATCAACCTGTATAATTTTAAATTCTGCATTTTTATCAAGAGTCACTTGCTCTATGTTTACCATTGCTCATTTTAAATTTTGAAAGTGTAATATTCTCCCGTCATTAAGTTTATAGTTATTATTGGGTAGTGTTTGTGTGATTGTGAATGGCCCTGACCATTGTGTTTTAAGTTTTCTCACCTGATTTACGTCCTGTGTTCTCATTAGAGTGTATGCATAAACCTTATCCCCTACCCTGTGTGGTTCACCATATATCTTCTTGTTGAAATTCCTTTCTTGTCTTATCACAGACTTCTTTGTGTTGTGACACATTGCCTCGTGAATTCCAGTTATCTGATCTTTAATTTTCCTTATGTAATCATTGTCTGGCTTTTTGGAGTATGTATGGTATTGCATTGACACTAGCGTCGCCGCTTCTCTGCCATACATAGCTTTATATGGAGTCATCCCGTTTGTTGAGTGCCATGACGTATTGTAGAAATATTCTACTATTTCCACTACTTCTCTCCAGTCTCTACCTTTGATTCTTGAAGTTAATACTCATATCAATTTAATTATAGTTTTATTTAATCTTTCCACCACACCATTTGCCTGTGGGTGATATGCCATTGTTTTTTCGGTTAGTATTTCCATCAGTTTCATCATTTCTTCAAACAGTTTGCTTTCAAACTGTACTCCTCTATCTGATATTATTGCTTGCATCAGTCTGAACTTTAAAATCCATTCTTTCATAATCTTGTCTGCTACTATTTTTGCTGTTGTTGAATCTAGTGGTATCATACGAGCATATTTTGTAAAATTGTCAACTAGGACCAATATATACTGATACCCCTCATCATCCTGAGATAATTTCTCTAGATCCACATGCACAATTTCATTGGGTGCTGTCGCCATTATTTTTTCAAGTGGTGCAGTTTGTATTGGAAAATGACTTTTATTGTTTATAAGACATGTATTACATTTGTTAATGATATCTTCAACCGTTTTTCTGATACTTGTTGTTATAAACTGAGTGTTAAAGGTATTCTCTGTCTGTATTATTCCCAAGTGCCCGTTTTCATGCACCTTTCTGACTAATTCTCTTTTGTAATATTCAGGAATCGCTATTCTCAATGTCTTCCCCTCTATGTACAAAAGTCCGTTTCCATTTAATTTCCATTTGTATCTTTGAAAATAGCTTTTGGCTTCCTTTCCTAGCATCCAATTATCATCATGCATTTTTTCTCGTATGTCTCTGAGAATCATATCAGTTTTCTGTTTTTCAATAATATCTTTTTTGGTTATCTCTTCTTTAATTGTTATTGGCATAATTGTATTTCCCTTCTTATCCGCATTAATATCGGGTAACTTGGCATATTCATTATGTGGTATAAATTGAAATTGTTTCTTTTCACCATCCACTTTTTCCAAATCTCTCTGGTATTCTGGCAACACTGTCCAAAAATCTGCATTTTTATGCAATGTTCCTTTCCGATGCTCTATGTTGAATTTAAACTCATTCAAGTATTCTATCCATCTTGATATGATTGAGGATTTATCACCTGAGAACTTTTTTAGCCATGCTAGTCCACTATTATCTGTTCTTACTCTAAATGTTTGACCTGTTAAAAAGTAATGAAATTTCTTTATACTTTCAACTAACACCAACATTTCCAATTTCATTGAGCCATAGTTTTCTTAGCTTTGCTTCAATTTATGACTAAAATACTGTATGGGCACTTCTTTGCCATCCTTTATTTGACCTAGGCACGCTCCTATTGCGATGTTACTTGCATCACAATCGAGGTTAAATTCTTTGTCGTAATCAGGTGTATTCAATGATGGCATCCTACTTAACTCATCTTTTATGTTGTCTAGTTGTTCCTGTTCTCTCCATGTCCACTCAAAGGTTTTATTCTTTTTAAGTAATTCTGTCATTTTACTGGTTTTATGAGCCACATTGGATATGAATGAACCATAATAATTAATGAAACCCATAATTCACTGTAAATCCTTTTTTGTTCTTAGACTGCTAATATTCTGTATCATTTCTTTTGCATTATTTTTCATTCTTATTTCGCCTTTTTGAATTTGTCTCCCCAAGAATACTACTTGTTCTTTTAGAATTTCACATTTCTTTCCATTAATATGTAACCCTGAATTATACAAGATTTTTAACGTTCTGTCCAGTTTATTGAAGTGTTCTTCAATTGTATCACTTGCTATTAATATGTCATCTATATACGCACTTATACCTTTTTCAATTTTCTTGTTATTCTGTTTCAGAACTTTTGTTACATATCTTTGAAATGTAGCTGGGGCATTACATAATCCAAAAGCCATATACATCCATTTGAATAGTCCATATGGCGTTATAAATGCTGTTTTCTCAATGTCTGTAGGCTCCATTGGCACCTGCCAGTACGCTTTACACAAATCTATACAAATGTAGTATTTATTCTTACTGGCTTCATATATGATGTCCTCTATCCTCAGGAGTAGATAGGCATCTTTCTTAGTAATATCATTGAGTTTCTGGAAATCTATACAGAGTCTATATTTATTGCCTTGCTTTACAAAGACAGTTGGCGCAGCATATGGACTCTCGCTTGGCCTTATTATTTTGTTATCTATCAATTCATTCAAGATGGTGTTATAGTGTTCTTTCAAGTGTTCAGGGACTCTCCTGCATGGCAGTCTTATCAGTTCTTCCGTCATCGTTATTATTTTGTGTGTCTCTCCCACTGCCTTGCCCATGCTTATTTCACCATAGTTAAATATTCTTGTGTGTTTTTTCAGTATCTCTATCAATTTTCTTCTTTCCTCTTCACTCAAGTGCTGATACTCTTCCTCTCTTATTTCTGGTATCTGATATTCTGTTTCTTCTTCTTCTATTATATTGATCAATATTCCGTTTCTTCTTCTTCTATTATATTGATTGCTTTGTTTACCATTGTTTTTTTGGTCTTCACTTTCTTCCCTTTTAACTTTAAGGTATCCTTTTTTATATTAACCACATGATTTGATGCATTTAACATTGGTATGGTTCCTATTCCTTCCTTTAATACACACAAGCTTGATGGAATCAATAACTTTTTCATATTGATCCCTTTTTGGTCATAGATCATCACTTCAGCTGTTATGTGTTTTTCTGTTTCTATTTGACACATTTTCCAATTATTTGGTAGAATTTTTATGTCCTCCTTTAATTGAAATTGTATTATATCTGTGTCTTGCTCCTCCTCACAGGTTGTTACCACTTCTTCCTGCACTGATATGGTCTTGTTGGTATAATCGATAATGCATTTATTGTCCATTAAAAAATCATTCCCCAATATGACTTCATAGGGTAGTGAATTTTTCTCCATGTCAATGACAGTAAACGTCTGTGAAAATGTAGTGTTAGCAATTTTCATCAGTACCTCCATTAATTTACCTTTGATATCAATGTAATCTCCTGATGCATTTAGTAGTCTGCTTTTCTCACTTTTCAATTTTCTATTGTCAAATCTTATTTTCACCACACATTTGTCAGTAATGATTGATATTACTGCTCCTGTATCTATGGTTGCCTTGACCATCACTCCATTTATTACAACTGTAATTGTATTTGTCTTGATTAGGTCTGTTACAATTAGAACAGGTGCACGGTTTACCAGAGATGGCGCTCCCTCTAGTTTAAAGTTTCACTTTCCATCTCTTCTATTCATTTGGATTCATCTTCATCATCTAATAGATCTTCCTCATCAAAGTATGCCTCTTCTTCTTCAATAAAGTTAATCTGCCTTTTGCAATATTTTTTCGTATGGCCTTTTTTTCCACATGTCTGACATTTTAAGTCTTTCCTATTTATCAATTTTACTGTTCCATCTTTTAACTTTATCTTTATGATTTCATCTTTCAGTTTTTCATTTTCATCTTTTCTTATTTTGTTAATTCCACTCACCATTACCGGTATTACTTTCATTATCAATGACTTTTCATTGATTCAGGCATTATTTTCCATTGTGACCTGTATCCCCAAAACTTTCCTTATCATTCTTTCTAATGAATCATCAGCATGACATTTGATTTTGAACTGTTGTTGAATTGGTTCTGGCAATCCTTTGCATATATGGGAAAATAAGTTGTATTTGGAATATGTGCTTTCCCTAGAACTCAATTTCAATAGTCTCTCCACTTGCAACATATAATTACGCAAATCTTCTCTTTTATTCATTTTCAAGCTATTTAATAACATCTGATACTGACTTTTGAAACTTTCGTCATTGTAATACTGCTGATACTCTCCAATTAATTTTTTGTAATCTGTTTTAGTTTCCAGATCCAATACTAAATAGTGCTGGTATGCCACTCCTCCTAAATATAGAGGAAATCTTGCCACTGCTTGCTTTTGTATCACCTTCCTTTCTTTCATACTCATTTTGAACATTTGAATCCATTCTTTGAATGTAGGAGAGTAACTATCCACTCTCCCCGTAAATTTTGGTAGTATTGCTTTGCATGCTGGCATATCATTGTCTTCCTCCTCTGACAATATCATCTCTTCATAAATCAGTTTTATTTCAGTTGTGTTTTTACATTTTTCCTTAACCTGCTTTGTTATATTCACAACTAATTTTTCCACAAATTTGTCTTCTGTTTGACAATCTTTATACATTTAATTTTGCGCCTCCTTCATTGGTATACTACCAATTAGTTTCTCCAGTTCCTGTATTACTGTATTTTTTATCACTTTAACACTGTCTTTCTCTTCTTCCATTGTCTCCTCATTTGTCAATGACGTTAGTCAGATCTTATCTTTCAAATCATCTATTTCAAGTTGTTTCAATATGTTATCTTCTCTTAAGTTATCATTTTCTTCATGCATTTGAGTCATCATTCATTGCAAATTCTCACTTTGCATTTTTATTTCTTTATTCGCTTCTATCAATTTTTCAATCTGTTTTTGAAAAACATTTCTTTGTTTGGTTAACCTTAGACTAGTGTCTTGTGAAATTTCTTCAATGCATTTATCTTTCTCAGCATTTGCCAACTCTATTTCGAACATTCTTTGAGTCAAGTTTTCTATTTGTAACATCAACTCTCGCCTTTCATTATTGTTGTCCTCTATTATCTTCATCAATTCAGTTATTGAAACTTCTGCATTTTCTTTCTCTGGTTGCAAAATTATTTCCATTGGGGGAATTCTGACTTTCTGGGGATGTATTGACATTTGCTGGGGTTATTTGATTTTGGGGTGTTCTCTGTGTTTTAGGTTTCGTCCTCTGCTTTTTCCGTGAATTTACCATTTCTATTGTTACTAGAGGTAATTATTTAATGATATCCTTTACTGGTTTTGTTGTACTCAAGGTTACTATTACTTGTCATGTCTGCACTTGTATTACTTACTTCCATTGAATGAGAAGAAACAACTATCTTGACAATCAGTAAGTACTTTTGTTCATACCATTTACTACTCTTTAATATAACTATTGACACAACTACATTCTTCTACTTCTCTCCTTCACCATAATGCATGGTTTTTTAACTTACCTGTCATGGTCGCCTTTTATAACTGCATAACTAACTCCAACTTATTTATATAATTTAGAGAAAACCTATTACAGGAACAACACTCAAAGGTAGAGTTGACATTTTCCTAATCTCTCTCCTTCACAATAAGTGGTTAGGCTATAAATGGAGCTGCCTTTTCAAAGTAGAAACCATCAAAGGAATTGGTATGTGGATAGCAAACTCAGTGTGATGGGATTTGCAACTACTTAAGAATTTAGTGCATTGATTGTTTTTGTTATTATGAATTTGTACAAGGAATAGAGTGATGCAACCAGGATGCTTGAATAGCTTATTATTGAGCCTTACATGTAATAGCCCCACATATATAGAAATACATAATAGCCCTTGATACATGTAAACAATCAATGCTGCCTGCAGAAAGATATAGACGTGAGTCGGCTGAAAGTCTACCGTAAGAAACAATGAGCAACTTGTTGTGACTATTAAATAATCTATATGTAATAGAATGTAGAGATATGACTTAAGTAACAATGTAAATATAAGTAATATTAAATCACTAATTGTAAGATAATGTAATAGCTGACTAAAGTTCAGTGATAGAGAAGTTAACATGTAAAACATAATAATTGCAATCATAATAACAGGCAAGCAACAACAAGTAGGAAAGCTATAACGGGAAAAAACTCCTACACCTATCCATAACCTAAGAGCACACAAGGTAACTACAGCTGTCGCCCTCCCCACTGTGGAATAGCTATTAGGAGGCTGCTCCAGCATACCTTTAACTGGATGTGGGAACCACCATACAATTACCCCAGCTTGTAAACATTTAGCTTTCCATTAGAATATAAAATAACCTGACAAGAGAAAAGTAAATCCAATGTAAATTTGTTCATCAATAATTACATCACTTCAAGCATATTTATAGCACTTTGTAATAAACAACTAAATACTCGACTAGTACCTGTTAATCGTTTCTTGTTTACAGTTTTCCCTCGTTTAATATTTCTGCTATGATTACGCAATGTCAGCATTAATTTGACTATGCTGTTTGACCATCTATCATTTTGTCAAATATTGTTGAGCATAATTTTAAATCTAATTGCACAAAATGTTTTACAAAATGTAATAATCAATCCTATCATCTGTTTACATTTAAATCATTATAATCATTATAAATATTTTTAGTCTTTGTTTTGTTCATCTCTTCTCTCATCTTGACCACACATGATAGTTGATGGATTATGTCACACAAGTGATAATAGACATAGAGCAACCTATCCCAAGATGGATGATTTCAATAGTATTCATGAAGAAGAATTGCAAGAAGAATATAGACCTAAACATGATGAATCTGAAGTTGAAAGAAGAATAATGCCCCAGAGGGCAGTGAAAAATAAAACAAAATATGACCCCAAAATATGGGATATTAATTTAGTAACAGAATTTAGGCAAAATGAAGAGAATGAGCTACTCACAGGTCACTGATGAAAAGCAGAAGAGTATGCAGAAGGACTCCACAATCTGATTGTCAACTAAAGGGCATGAGGATGGAGGAAACATTAAGCAGCAGCATTAGAAAAACTAGGTCATTGCAATCTGATTGTCAAATAAAGGGCATGACTATGGAGCATTCAACACCTAGTAATAAAAGAAAGAGAATTAAAAGATGAGCTCTGCAATCTGATTACCAATTAAAGGTTATGAGGATAGAGAATCCAACACTTAGCAACACACTGTGAAGAGTAAGGAAGAGGTCTTCAGAATCTGATTACAAATTAAAGGGTATGAGTATGGAGAAAATGATGAAAAGAACACCCTCACCCAAATGCCAATTAAAGGGCAGGCAGAAAAAGGAGGGCCAACAGTGAGATACTGATCATCAACTAAAGGACAAGAGGCTTTCTTTATAATATTTGGCCTTGTCACTTAAATACCAGCAATAATTAGAGCAAACACCTGGTCTGTGTTAATTAGGTAAATTGCTGATGATAGCCTATTATTTTTTATATCACTTGATAAATATCAGCAAAAAGAAACCATGTAAACAGGCGCTTTCAATATTGAATATGTCACATTAAACCAACATGAGGAATAATATGAACTAAATTCCCGCCATTGCAATTGTCAAATGAAATCAACACGAGGAATCAGTGTTAAACCAATATAATCTATGCTTTACATATTTAATATATGAATATTCAAGTTATTATAAGAATAATTTATGCAAAGCTTTAGCACTAAGTGAATATTGCTTGTTAACAAGAACAAAGTTTATTGACAATATATTTTTTAATGATGCCTCGAAAATTTCTTTCTAAATTTATTTAGAATAAAAATGTTTAATTTAAATTTATTATATGCAAAATTATTAGTGCATTGTTGAAGTATATAACCCAGTACATTTTCAAATTACCAATACAATTATTTCATAAATCTGAAATTATGAATTTGGCTGTTTTATTGAAATGGCAATGATAATATGTTTGTTATTGCTTATTTCTTTGACTGCCAGCAATTTTTATTCTGCATAATGCAGTTGTTTCTGCTTGTAGCAGAATTATTGAAATTATAGAAATAAATTATCATTAATGTTTAAATATGAAGTGTACTAAATGCTTTATAAATGTTTCTCTCTAAACATCTTCTAGACGTCTTCTAAACGTCTTCTAGACGTCTTCTAAACGTCTTCTAAACCATTTCTAAATGTCTTAAAGACGTCTTCTACACCTGACATAGGTGCCATTTCTAAATGTCTTCTAGACATCTTCTAAACCATTTTAAGACGTGTTATAAGACATCTTCTAAACATTTTTTGTTTATTGGGTTAGAAATGTAAATTTGAGGTGTAAGCAAAGTCAAAATGTTATGCAAAATGAATATTTGTCAATTGTGATTAAAACATATACTAGTGAAACCATAACAAAAGGAAACACTTCAGATGTATTAAACTTATAGCAATACATCAAAATCTGAATAAATATACATACATGTATTTTAATTCATTAATTTTATATTCATTAATTAAATTAAGTTTTACATGTAAGTACTATTTTTTTACTAAATTTATTTTATATAGCTCTGATATTCATTTTCAATTAAAAAATTTGCTTCTTTTCATGCAAACTGTGTATGACATGTGTTTTGTAAAATCAATGAATTTAAACAATTTTGTGTTAATGTAGTTTTTTATGAAAATTTGTTAGTCTTTTTGTAATTAAAAATGTTTTGTGAGTTTCATGACATCTAATTGATTTGTTTTTGAGATGGCATTATGTATTCAATTGTGATTATCAAAATTTACCTATTGACTGAAAAAAATGTGAATGTTTACCCACAAATATTATAACAAAAGAGAATGTGTTCCAATGACATCAGAAATATACAGATGGCCAAAGTATACAATTCATCATATCCATGCCCACCAGGGTCAAAGGTCAATTTATGTCACAAAATCTCTTGCAATTCATACTACTACTGCCTCCAATGATTTCAATACCAATGTTACTACCAACATGGAGGCTCAAAGATAAAAAGGCCATTAAAGTGTTCTGGTATGAGGAGAAGACATATGTAAAAACACGTCAGGAAGTGAAGAAAACAGTAAATGATTAAAGATATAAGAAATCAAAAGAGATATTGATGGAGATTAAAAATAAGGAAAGAATCTGCATAGAAGGAGAAGTGACACTGTATGATCTCTACAAAGAAGGTGAAGCAATACTTAAGCAAATATACAAAGTTCAACAAGAAATCAAAATAAGAACAACACAAACAGTCATACTATCCTCAGGAATAAATGACATAGTGTGGGGAGAGTTGTGGAGCTCAAAATGCAGATGCTATGATGTAATGAGGCACATAGAAATTATAATGATTATAAGATTAGGGGAAAATGAACCCAAAGAAATTACAAGAGAAGAAGTACAAGAAAACATAAATGCTTTCTACAATGAAGCATCAATATCAAAATCACTGAGGTCAACATATGAATTCTTTTACTGCAATACTGAAATACACCCTGATTTGGATCATACAAGTAGGATAGATGCCATAATGAAGTTAATGATAGTGATAAAGGGATTAAGGTTGTATCAAAAATAATATGATGAGTTTAATGAAAAGCTGAATGAGGTAAAAGGCATGTGCATAATATCTAAAATGTTGAAAAACCCATTATTTCTAAAACACAAGAAGATGGTAACAACTGAAAAAGACGTTGTGTTGAGACTCACTAAAGAAGAACAGTATGAAAAAGTAAACTGGGAGATGTCAAAGGTGAACAGCATCATAAAGAAGGCAGCAGAGATGGTACATGGAGAGAGAGTCGTCATCCTTAATTAGCTAGACTGGAGGGAAGGTGTGGGATAATCCATCAGAGTCCATGTGTGGTCAAAATGAGAAAAAGAATGGAAGGAACTAAGACTAAAGTGCAAAACACATGGATATGATAGATTATTTATTTGTAAAATGCTTTGAAGCAGTTTTATATTTACATTCACTTAGTAGTATTTGGCAAACATCAGAAGACCAAACAGCGTATACTAATTAATGCTGATGGTGTGTAATTAAGCAGAACAAGAAACACAGGGAAAATTGTAAACAGTGTCAATCAACAGGTACTAGCTGAGTGTTTGATTATTTACATAAATGTGCTATAAATATGCATTAATTGTTTGATTTGATGATGAATGAATTTTACTGGATTTACTTTGTTATATTGTCAGGTTATTTTATGTAATAAATGGAAAGCTAAATGGTCAAGCACAAGGGTAACCTTTTAGTGGTCACTGAATTCATTTAACAGAATTCTGGAGCAGCCTCACAAACAGCCTTTCAAAAGAGCAGTGAGGCTAGTAGTCAGGATTTCCTGTAGTGCTTTGTAGGTTAGGAATAGGAATAGGAGCTTTTACCCATTGTAGCTTTCCTATCATTCATATCACAAATAGCCTTGGTGTTTATATAAGGTTATTTATTTATTGTCTAACTTTACTCTACAAAGTGTCTGACTTACAACTTAATGAAGTATTGATGTGTTGGCCAACCTCATTGATTCTTCTCATGTACCTTGATTCAACATGTATTTACTTAAATGTAGGGGTATTATATGAAAGGCATGATAATAAGCTATTGCATCCAGGTTGCTTTATTCTCATTTATCCACATAGTAATAATAACAAGAACAATCAATGCAATAAATTAGTAGTTCACCACACACACATTATCACTGAGACATCATTCCATGCGCTGAGAGACTCACCAATGGTTTCCAATGTAATGTCCAAGTAAACTGGAGCTGTTACCAAAGAAGATAGCCTCTCTTGAGCATCGCTTGGCATTGGGTTTTGACCCTTTACCATCCACCTTCTTCAACCTAAACAATAGCAAAAGTTACTTACCTCCCACAGAACACTATGGTGTAAAATTAATTAAGTTAATACATACTGCAAGTGTTAGGTTGAGAACTGTTTCAGAATCTGTCATACCTAATTCATTGCCCAAACAATTAGAAACTGTTAAGCAAATTCAATAATTAAGTAAAAAAAGGGTTGGCAAGATTCTACACTCTTCCATCATTTTGTATCACCAAATCAGTCACAATTCCATGATATGCACTGCCTTTGTTCTAAATGTATAATAATTTAGTTAGTTAAAGGAATTATTAAGTCTAAATAATTCTAGTCAGTCAGTTGCAGCAAATAAACAAAATTGATTAAAACAATTTGAGTTCTAATAATAATTCAACACTTGTAATTTGCATTGCTAGTTAGAAAAATAAGAAATTAAACAAAAAAAGTCATTTCACTCACATGCAAAAAATAGGTGCATGGTATTTAAAAGTTAGAAAAATACAAGTAAAATTTTACCTAGCAAAAATAATGTCTATAATAAATTTGCATTGCTAATTAAAAAAAAGAAATTAAACAAAATATTTCCATTCACTCAGTTGTAGGTTATACAAAAGTGATTAAAACAATTTAAGTTTTAATAATTCAACATTTATAATTTAGTTGATAGTTAAAACCATTATGTATAAATATATCCATTCAGTCAATTGCAAGTTAATCAAAATAAAATTAAACAAACTATTCAACATAGCAAAACTCAATTTAGCTTTAATCAAAAAGCATGTACATATAAAAGACATATACTAAATGTAAATAGACCTCTAAACCAAAAACATATATAATTTAGCTTAAACATGCACAATGTAAAGTTATAATACATCAATGAATATAGCTGGATAAACCATTAATGCATACATTCATTTATTCCAAAAAAACATGTACACTGGAAAGTGAAATATTACATCAATGTGTATAACCAAATAAAACAATACCTCATATAAAATTGTTTAAATCAAAACATATGATGGAAATAGAGATAATACAAAAAATGTATATAGGCACATAAAACAATACCCTATATAAAATTGTTTAAAAGAATATAACTTCCCCATTATTCTCTGTAGTGTTGCATTTCTTACCCAAGGTCTGTTTAAATAGCTTCAAAAGCAGTGAGTTGATTACACACAAATTGATCTTTTAACATTAAAAGTCTTTTAACACAAGGCCATATCACTCATCTTACATTTTGAATTTAAAAGCAAAATATATTTTATTTAGCCACATAACATGAAAATTAGAACTAAGGGAATGGTGGAGTTATATAAACTTTTTGAAAACAACACATTAATTTATAAAAATAATATTTCTTTTCATTTATTTTGGTTATTTGTAGTAAATTTCTTTTTTCAAGCAAACAATTTTATTTTATAAGCTCAATATTTTATTTGGAAATTAGTTCCATGACTTTTGACCAAAATTACTTACTTGTAAAATATATCAAACACAATTTTGTTATTGAAAATTTTGCAGTGTTAAAATACATGTTCTCTCTCTCTCAGCATCAAATAAGTTAGCCAATGTGATGGATTTAAAAGAAAAATAGAGCTTCTTTTACATTTTATATTTGGTAATGTTCTTTATTTGTAATTTATTTTATTTACACAATATATCAATAATAGATGTTGCATTTTCCTTAACAAATCCAGGAAAAAATTCCCCCAAAACAGTAACTTCCATCAATTCAGTTAGCACATTTTTAAAATCCAGTCTTAAACATATATTCACACCACTCAATTCAGGATACAAAACCTCATTGTTGGCCTCTGCAATGTTAGTGAGATCAAAAACCATAATTGCATGCTTGTTATATTGCATGTAGGGTATTCCAAAGCCATCATTATTTATCCCCAGAGCTTTTATTGATTCATAATATGCCTGTACATAGTTGTCATCTCAAACTAACATGGGGGTGTATTCAATATTTGATCCTCCACAGGTTATAATAACTTGCTGGAGTCCATAAATTTATATGAAAACAGATTTGTAAGCATTGTGCCTGTAAACTCTTGATTGGAACAATTGTCAATGTGATTCTTCTAATGGGTTCATTAGNTTGATGATGAATGAATTTTACTGGATTTACTTTGTTATATTGTCAGGTTATTTTATGTAATAAATGGAAAGCTAAATGGTCAAGCACAAGGGTAACCTTTTAGTGGTCACTGAATTCATTTAACAGAATTCTGGAGCAGCCTCACAAACAGCCTTTCAAAAGAGCAGTGAGGCTAGTAGTCAGGATTTCCTGTAGTGCTTTGTAGGTTAGGAATAGGAATAGGAGCTTTTACCCATTGTAGCTTTCCTATCATTCATATCACAAATAGCCTTGGTGTTTATATAAGGTTATTTATTTATTGTCTAACTTTACTCTACAAAGTGTCTGACTTACAACTTAATGAAGTATTGATGTGTTGGCCAACCTCATTGATTCTTCTCATGTACCTTGATTCAACATGTATTTACTTAAATGTAGGGGTATTATATGAAAGGCATGATAATAAGCTATTGCATCCAGGTTGCTTTATTCTCATTTATCCACATAGTAATAATAACAAGAACAATCAATGCAATAAATTAGTAGTTCACCACACACACATTATCACTGAGACATCATTCCATGCGCTGAGAGACTCACCAATGGTTTCCAATGTAATGTCCAAGTAAACTGGAGCTGTTACCAAAGAAGATAGCCTCTCTTGAGCATCGCTTGGCATTGGGTTTTGACCCTTTACCATCCACCTTCTTCAACCTAAACAATAGCAAAAGTTACTTACCTCCCACAGAACACTATGGTGTAAAATTAATTAAGTTAATACATACTGCAAGTGTTAGGTTGAGAACTGTTTCAGAATCTGTCATACCTAATTCATTGCCCAAACAATTAGAAACTGTTAAGCAAATTCAATAATTAAGTAAAAAAAGGGTTGGCAAGATTCTACACTCTTCCATCATTTTGTATCACCAAATCAGTCACAATTCCATGATATGCACTGCCTTTGTTCTAAATGTATAATAATTTAGTTAGTTAAAGGAATTATTAAGTCTAAATAATTCTAGTCAGTCAGTTGCAGCAAATAAACAAAATTGATTAAAACAATTTGAGTTCTAATAATAATTCAACACTTGTAATTTGCATTGCTAGTTAGAAAAATAAGAAATTAAACAAAAAAAGTCATTTCACTCACATGCAAAAAATAGGTGCATGGTATTTAAAAGTTAGAAAAATACAAGTAAAATTTTACCTAGCAAAAATAATGTCTATAATAAATTTGCATTGCTAATTAAAAAAAAGAAATTAAACAAAATATTTCCATTCACTCAGTTGTAGGTTATACAAAAGTGATTAAAACAATTTAAGTTTTAATAATTCAACATTTATAATTTAGTTGATAGTTAAAACCATTATGTATAAATATATCCATTCAGTCAATTGCAAGTTAATCAAAATAAAATTAAACAAACTATTCAACATAGCAAAACTCAATTTAGCTTTAATCAAAAAGCATGTACATATAAAAGACATATACTAAATGTAAATAGACCTCTAAACCAAAAACATATATAATTTAGCTTAAACATGCACAATGTAAAGTTATAATACATCAATGAATATAGCTGGATAAACCATTAATGCATACATTCATTTATTCCAAAAAAACATGTACACTGGAAAGTGAAATATTACATCAATGTGTATAACCAAATAAAACAATACCTCATATAAAATTGTTTAAATCAAAACATATGATGGAAATAGAGATAATACAAAAAATGTATATAGGCACATAAAACAATACCCTATATAAAATTGTTTAAAAGAATATAACTTCCCCATTATTCTCTGTAGTGTTGCATTTCTTACCCAAGGTCTGTTTAAATAGCTTCAAAAGCAGTGAGTTGATTACACACAAATTGATCTTTTAACATTAAAAGTCTTTTAACACAAGGCCATATCACTCATCTTACATTTTGAATTTAAAAGCAAAATATATTTTATTTAGCCACATAACATGAAAATTAGAACTAAGGGAATGGTGGAGTTATATAAACTTTTTGAAAACAACACATTAATTTATAAAAATAATATTTCTTTTCATTTATTTTGGTTATTTGTAGTAAATTTCTTTTTTCAAGCAAACAATTTTATTTTATAAGCTCAATATTTTATTTGGAAATTAGTTCCATGACTTTTGACCAAAATTACTTACTTGTAAAATATATCAAACACAATTTTGTTATTGAAAATTTTGCAGTGTTAAAATACATGTTCTCTCTCTCTCAGCATCAAATAAGTTAGCCAATGTGATGGATTTAAAAGAAAAATAGAGCTTCTTTTACATTTTATATTTGGTAATGTTCTTTATTTGTAATTTATTTTATTTACACAATATATCAATAATAGATGTTGCATTTTCCTTAACAAATCCAGGAAAAAATTCCCCCAAAACAGTAACTTCCATCAATTCAGTTAGCACATTTTTAAAATCCAGTCTTAAACATATATTCACACCACTCAATTCAGGATACAAAACCTCATTGTTGGCCTCTGCAATGTTAGTGAGATCAAAAACCATAATTGCATGCTTGTTATATTGCATGTAGGGTATTCCAAAGCCATCATTATTTATCCCCAGAGCTTTTATTGATTCATAATATGCCTGTACATAGTTGTCATCTCAAACTAACATGGGGGTGTATTCAATATTTGATCCTCCACAGGTTATAATAACTTGCTGGAGTCCATAAATTTATATGAAAACAGATTTGTAAGCATTGTGCCTGTAAACTCTTGATTGGAACAATTGCCAATGTGATTCTTCTAATGGGTTCATTAGAAAAACATTTTCTCTATTAAGCATGTTCTGACCTGCTGAAATTATAAATATATGTGTAAGAATACTTGTAAAGTGGTATGTAGGAATAGTTGTCAATAGCATTTTTTCAATTGCCAAATGCACACTTTCTCTAACTCTGAGCTTTCTTAGAGTTAGGAAAGCACCCGCAAATTTCCATTTTGTAATCTGCATTCTCATCTGCAATTAAGGAAAAATCGTCTTGTGATCTTAAAATCTTTAGCCAAATATCAACACTGGGTATTAGTAATTTTTCACATTGGAAAAAATCAATCGTGAGAGGGCCATAGAAGCTTGCCACCTGGCTTTCCCTGGTTAGTGCTCTACATCTATGCTGACCATCTTTTTCATCACCATCTTTTATCAGTTTATTGGGTGTTTCTCATAATAATACCCACTTGAAGTTAATGTTGAAGTCTTGTTGGCTGCACATTTGATAGTTCATTAGTGATCATAACTGTATGTGGCCATACTGCATAACCTGTATGTAGTAAAACACTATTTGCATATAAACTATAATTGCTAAACAAAGAGTGTAAGGCGTTATTTGTTATTATTGTCTGCATCATCCCAAACTAGATTATCACCATCACTTTTGTGTACAATTTTCACCAAGATGTATATTTTGCAAACCAATATACTCATTTTGCTCTGACCCAAAATTAAATTCAATGAGTGTTCTATTAAAATCAGAAGTTGGGAAATATTCCTGTGTACTACCTCCATTAAAGTTTACCAACACCTTTCCATGTTCAAAAATATCCAAGCAAGAATGACTGAACATGGTCATGACAGGTATCAAACTAATATCAACTGTCAATGTGTACAGCTATTTATACCAAAATTCTTAAAAATGTCAGTTTTCTTTATGACGGGTTTCTATTTCACTTTGTGTGGACTAGGCTTGTTGTTTTTTTGCTCTGGAAACTGTAAATTGCTTAATTCTTCGTTTTGTTTTAAATGTTTTTGTTATCCTCCCTTGCTCAGAGAAACCATTACCAGTTTGTTTGTGATTCTGACGTCGTTTATTAAATTGATTCCTGACTGTGTTTTTCACTACATTATCAATTCTTCACTTTAAAAATTTTTCCCATTTTTGCTGAGACTATGTCATTTAACACTAGAAAGATGGTTGCTCCTTGTGATTTTTTTTCATGCAGCATTTCAAAGCAGAACATTATGTAAAAAATGAAAAAAAAATTATACATGCAAATTCAAATGGATTATCAGTTTATTTGGTGGTGCATATACCTGCTGTTGTTTTTAATGAATGCATACACAAGTAAACAAAATTCTAATCTGGGTCAATTTTGACACACTTAGACTTTCTAGTGTTAAACCTGAAATTGATTTATCCAAAATCTCATTACCAATATTGCTTAATACATTTTTCAAGGGAGGAATCATTTTCAATGCTAGTGGTATAGCAACCTGACTGAGTGTAGTAATTACTCCAAAGCCTTTTTAATGAGTTATTGCTGTAGGGTTTCTACCTATCACTTGTTCACTATAATATTGCTCCATACTGAATGATTTCACAATTACACATATAGGTTATTTATACTATTCTATTATTGTCCATGATGCTTCCTAATTACTCTAGTCAATGCCCATTGGTAGAATTTTCCTTTAATTATTCACTATGATCGTCACTATTTGACTTTAGTTCATATGTAATGGGGACCCTGGGAAAAACTTTGTTTATTTTAAATTGTGGTGAGTGGCCTTTTAGAAATGTGTAATTGGATTTTCAAATTCTTACCAGATTGCCAATGTGAAACAATGCTGGTTGGTAATGCTTACTACTAACAGTCATTAGTTTTCCAACCAAGTATTGTACATGTATTTCTCTTACAGAATCTGGAGACATGCCTTTTGTACGATTTACTCTGCAATTTGTTAAAATTTATCAATATATTTATAACCTTTGCTAAAGTGAAAATAATTGAATAGAATTTCTTTCAAACTCCTTATTGCTCTTTCCTCCCACACTGTTTTCATGTTTGAATTTGTGCTATACACTGTTATATTATTTCTATTGCAGAAATCATTAAACACTCCTTTAAATTCTGTTCCCCTATCAACCCAAATCATTTTCACATTATGCCAGTTATCAATTTTTTTAAAAGCAGACAACACATGATTAGCAGTTTCATTATACAATGGTTGTACACAAATTTTTTTTGACAAATTGTCATAGCAAACAAGCAAGTACTTTATCCCTCTATTGTAAGATGCTAGACTTTCAACAACTGCCAAATCCATAGTCCATATTTCATTAATGCCAAATGCAATAACATGCTGACATGGGAATTTTCCACATCTGAATTGTGTATAGTGTATGTATCATTTGTAGCAAGGAATTTCCTACATTTTCCAGAGTGATTTTGGAGAATTTCAATTTAGCTTTGTGATACAACTCATAAGCACCCCAAAACTAGCAGATAATTTTAATGAAGTGTACAGCACATGCAAGTGTTTATCCATTACAATTAATTCCTAACCATAAGTTCCTTTCTATTTTATAGCCTCATAAACGCGATTATTTTGGGCGGGGATTGTACCAATGTGTTATAAAATTGTGTACACACATTGGTTCAGTTTTTTGCTTGGTGTTTGCAAGGCATTTTTGAATTCAGTAAATGATAATGAGCCAACACTTGTATAAATTGTATCATTGTGTAGGAGAGCACTTGTATTTGAACTGTTTAAAAAGTTTTTTAATTGATCACTGGTTGTGTTATCTTGTTGGCATTGTCGTTGTTGAGTGGGTGTTTGAACAGTGTTGCATTTTATTCATATATCATTTTGAATGAAGGTGGTTTATTGTTGGGTAGAATAACAATTACTCATTTTTAGCTGCATACTGTCACTGTCAATACATTGTTCTTGACAGCAATCTGATGTTAATCTACTGTAATTTTCCAGAGAAATAAGCACCATTTCAACTGCTGACATTGTATGTAATGATTTGAGATTTTAATGCATTTAGATATTGTATATAGTTCATCATAATGAAAGCAATTGAAAAATGCTAGTCCATTTTATGTTCTTAAAATTGTAATTTTTTTCAACTTTGAATGTTTAAATAGTGTGGTCTCTCCATACTGACGGTATTTTAGAAATGTAGTCTTTTCACCCCCAAGCAGGATAATTCCTTGTTTAATGTTAAAAATGATCCCATGTACTAAATTTAAAGTTTGATCATCTCCTAGGAGTTGTATCTTAGACTTTCTTGAGCATCCTATTAGGAATTTGTAAATAACACATTCTTGAATCAGTTCCATAGAAAATTTGTCTAAGTTCAAGGTTTGTTGAAAGACATAATTCATTTGGAATGGCCTGGGCAAAATTTATAAACAAGTAACCATATGGTTTGCTAACAGTCTTTTTATATGCAGCCAACAATTTGCACATAATTCCCATCTGAGTTCCTAAAATTCTAATCTGCACTCTATCACACAATGAATTAAACAAAAATATTCCAGAAGCATGTTCTGAATTAGACATGAGTAACATCCCTTTGAAAAAACTGAATGGGTGATTAACACAATACACAATTTATGTGTCTTCCAGCTATAACAAGGTTAGCAAGTGCCTCTGATTGTAGCACAGTTTCACCCATACATCAAATATTATTAACGAGTTTTGAACACTGTGTTCATTTAGTAAACTGCCTGAAAATTCCTCTAAAAAATCCACAGGCTTCATTTTTGTTTTAAATTTGTTATAAATATTACTTTGGAAGTGATGATAAAAAAATTGCTTTGGAATATCTATCAAAAGCTTGTTTCTCCTGAATTTGATGGACCACTGAAAATTAAAAACATCTGAGTGTTTCACGAAGGAACAACATTGAATGTAGGCATGGTTTCTTTATAATGAGAATACTAAAAAGTTTACATTAACTTATATATTTTTTAAAAAACCAAATATTTTGTTTCAAAATAATTCACGTATATATTGCATGTATTAAATTAAGTGTAATGTGTGCTAGATTTGTATGTTTTCTCAAGTATTTTATTAGTAAAAAGGAATTATTACACAGTTTAGAATGTAGTGTTTTTGAATTGGGGAGAATTGAAGTTATCATATGATACTTTACAAAAAAACTGGTGTAAATTGTCAACTAATTTTGTTAGCACACTAGAGAGGGAGGCAATGGCTTTTTGAACTGGGGAATTTGAGTGTATTTTGATTTAATGTTAAAAGATTTGTCACTAATCAACTATCTGCTTCAACACTACTTTAAAAAGCAGGACAAACTAGACTGCAGGTTTCAAATACATCTGTACACAAAATAACAGGATATGTTATATATGCTTTCCATATTTTATTTTCAACATCTAAATGCATTGATGTATTATTGGTCTTTTCCATTGTACATGTTTGGTATGGCTTTGTGCATTTTTACATTTTAGTATTTTCTCTTTCCAACATACATACTTTTTGATTTAAACTAAATTGATTTTTGCTATGTTGAATATTTTGTTTAATCACATGCACTCTTAATTTAGTACTTTTATAACTAGTAGCTTACTGAAATTATAATTTATACACATTAATTTTCACTTTGTTGTGTAATTTGATGGTATTTACCAAAGAACATGAATTAAATTTTTCCAAGTCTGTAAAGTTTGTTATGGTTGGGTGATTTTATAGAGATTGTTTTTGCTATGTATAATATTACTTTGTATGTGAGCTTAGCTAACCATTTCCAAAATGGATTTCCACAAAGAAGAACTGGGTACATTGTATACTTTTAAACAATTTTATATGTGGTATTGTTTTATTTGGTTATACACATTGATGAAATATTTCACTTCCCAGTGTACATGTTTTTTTGGAATAAACAAATTTATGCATTAATGGTTTATCTGGCTATATTCTTTGATGTATTATCACCTTACATCATGCATTAAGTATTTGTCTTTCCTATGAACATGCTTTTTGATTAAAACTAAATTGAGTTTTATTATGTTGAATAATTTGTTTAATCATATTTTGATTAACTTGCAATTGACTGAATGGAAATATTTATACATAATAGTTTTTAACTATCAACTAAATTATAAATGTTGAATTATTAAAACTCAAATTGTTTTAATCACTTTTGTATAAACTGCAACTGACTGAATGGAATTATTTTGCTCAATTTCTTATTTTTGACTAGCAATGTGAATTTATTATAGACATTATTATTGCTAGGTAAAATTTTACTTGTATTTTTCTAACTTTTAAATACCACACACCTATTTTTTGTGTGTTAGTGAAATGACTTTTTTGTTTAATTTCCTATTTTTTAACTAGCAATGCAAATTATGAGTGTTAAATTATTATTAGAACTCAAATTGTTTTAATTGGTTTTGTTTAATTGCTGCAATTGACTGACTAGAATTATTTAGATGTAATAATTTTTCTATATAACTAAACTTCAAATGTTGAATTATTAGAACTCAAATTCTTTGTAGACGTTTTGCTTTTGAATTTAATGTGTAGTTCACTAGTAGTAATAAAATATAGGGTTGTGTATATATGGGTTTCTAATAATAATAATCAGTTTTTAATAACTTTTTACTCTTTTCTATTGATTTTGATAAGAAAAAAAGCGTTTTTTAGAAATTCAGGATTTTAATGGCCAGGGTTAAAAAAACTACGACCATACCCATCTAAATAATTATTCGATTATACCCTCATTTCAACTATGTACCAATATGTTTTTGAGCTATTTTTTAATTTTTTACAAAACCTCCCTTTTCCGGGACACCCCAAATTTTTTGAAGCCACTTGTTTTTCAAAATTTTTACATGAAATTCAGTGCTTCTCCTTTAATTACACCCTATTTCTTAAACAAAACATAAAACCTGTCAGTTGTCCTAACAAAGGGTTTTTCTTTAATAGCATAACAATTGCCCCTACCCAATCCATATTCATTGTAAAATCGACCATAGCTGTTGTGGAGGATTGAATGTGTATGACAACATTGAATAGTTCCAAATAAATATTCAAATAGGTTTGTTAAACATCCTTCTCCTGGACCAATCAAACCAATTTCCTGATTGAATTTATCTAATATATCATTTATAGATATTTTCTTTTCA
Organism: Hofstenia miamia; assembly: GCA_900660155.1. Classification (NCBI taxonomy): domain Eukaryota; kingdom Metazoa; phylum Xenacoelomorpha; order Acoela; family Hofsteniidae; genus Hofstenia; species Hofstenia miamia. The sequence continues at coordinate 131,285 of CABFPE010000505.1, forward strand.
AAATTAACCATATAAAGACGTTGGTAAGCTAAACAAGACTTGAGAATTACAGGATTTAACTTAGGATAATTAAATTTTTGTATTTTAAAGTTATGTATTACATATTTTGTAACTTCTTTTGGACTTGTTAATTCACATTTCCTTGTTTCATTAAAACAACACATTGATTGCACTCCATAAGTTTTTTCATTTTCTCCTGTCTTGGTATTATTACCTGTTTTCAGCATAATTGGTTCACTTACAATTTGAACTCTTTTACTCATTACTATATAAGGAAAATGAAGAAAAAAATTTCCAAGTTATATGATTACCCTTAAGAGATTAGAAAAAATTAATTTCANGTCACTTGCAAACAGCCAAAATGGGCCATTCTTATGTGAAATATCACACCAAATTACACCATTAGATGTAGCTAGTCCAAATAATAATTTATTATACTCTAAACTATATGCAAGTTCTTGATAAATTTTAATTATATTTGCATGATTTTGCAAGTAGTGCATACCCTTTTGGCATATTCCTCTAAAGAATACTTGTGTACCAATTATCTTATATTGACAATGTTGCAAATCAGAATTATAAGTGTTTTTAAATTTGGTATCAAATTCCATTCCTTTAATATTATCA
>CABFPE010000505.1:132911-148295 GCA_900660155.1 Hofstenia miamia
AAGCTTATAGAGGAGATATAACTTAAACATTGAATTTCATCTATTGTTCATAACTCACAACAAGGAGTTATTCCTGGTAGATCAATGCTTTTTGCTTTAATGAAGATGACACATAATTGGATACAACAACTATGAAAAAGACTCATATTTGCAAGTATTTCTCATCAATTTCAAGAAGGCCTTTGATTTTGTCAGCCAACCAAATTTAATTGCCAAATTATGCAAAATTGGTGTTTTTATCCTAAAATTCATTGGATATTCTCTTTCCTCTGCAATCAGATGCAGCAGGTAAAACACCCTGATAGAACTTTCTTATAATTTATGCATATAAGAGCAGGTGTACCACATGGTGCCAAACTAGGTCAATGGCTTTAAATATTGTTTTTAATAGTTTGCTTGCTGATTTTGATAACCTTGTAGATGACACTACAGTTTGGCACCATTTGCACTTGAGCAGCAATGAGGAAATTAAGCAGCTTATAATAAATCTTTCTCTCTCTCTCTCTTAATGCATATATATATGTTAAACTTAAAATTGTTAAGCTTGATAATACAGGATTTGTAGCAGCAGATAATGTAACAATTATTGGTGATGGTTATTCATTTTTTAACAGAGTATTTGTGGAAAATTATAATTCTTCTACAAATCTTACAAATTTTTCAAAAATTGCCCATTTACACAACATTCTAGAGTAATCAGAATCATATTTGAACAATGCACAAAATGCATTCTTCTACAACAACAAAGATGGTAAAGTAGAACTTCTTAAAGATGGAAATAAAGTAAATGCAATTTCTTATCTAAGGAAAGTTGATTTTTTCAGAGGGCTAAGACATAGTATCCTACCTGCTGCTTAGGTTCAATTAAACCTTAAATTAGCAAAAGATGACAATGTAATATTTAATGTAACTGGAAGTGGAACACTAATTGTCACTCAATTGCATGTCTTTATCTCACATTAGCATTCAATCCTAGTGAAGGAAAGATGAATTGAAATAGCTTTATAAATAATAAATGGGTATATTTAAGAAACATATTAGCAGAATCTAATCCTATAAATCATCAATCTGGCATATTTAGAATAAATAATTCAATACAAAAACCTAGATATGTTTTAATCTTGACAAGCTCTGATCAAAGTAGGAATGAACTTAACTTTGATACCTTTAATTCTACTGAAATTTCTTCATGTGGGTTAGAATTAGGAAATGATCATTTCAATGCACAAGTGGAGGTTCATCCAACTAGTGAGTTTCCAAGACATTTATATAGAAAGACAGTGTTAATGACTTTTCAACAGGTACATTTACAATGCATTCTGATTTTAAGGAGAAATATGGAATAATTGTATTTGATTTATCTAATCAAAGAGATACATCTTGAAATGCTACCAATGAAATTAGATTTAGATATACTTTGCAAGGTGGTCCTGCAAGGAACTTCCCTCAAATTTCTTTTAACAGAAAGACAAATTTACCAGTTACAAAAAGCCAAGAAATTAAATAATTCTTGTGACATTAAATTTTTACAGTACAACTTAAACAATGAAAAAAGTTGTGGTGCTTTGGCCCCTTTACTTAAGGTAGCTGCTCCATTAATTAGAAAGTATGCAGGAGCACCATTAGTTACTGGTGAACTGGGAGCCTTAGGAAGAAATGCCACCAAAAAGGTTTTTAGAAGAGGTTTAAAACAAGCAATCCCAAGAAAAGGTATGTGATTAAATCTACTTAAAGGAAAAGGAATGTGAATCAATAAAACTAAAGGAAATGAAATTCATGTAAATCCATCTAAAGGAAATGGTATGTGATTAGATAAAACTAAAGGAAATGGTATGCATGTAAAAAAAGTAGTAAGTTTAAATTTCAGTAATCCTCTTTCAAATTATATTTTATAATTTATGAAGAATATTTAAACCTTTAGAGGGAACTTTTCTAGAAATACTTTAAAAAATGTAGGTTTTGGATTCTATGTTTGCAATTTAGATCATTATTTAAATACTGGCACACATTGGATAGCATTTCATTACTTTAGGGAGTTTGGCTCTGTCAATCTTGAGTACATTGATAGTTTTGGCCTGCCTCTATTTCAAAATATTTTTTCAATATTTAAAGATGTTAAGGAAAATATAGTACACAACAGTTCACAGTATCAAGAAAGTTCTAGCATATTATGCAGATACTATTGATTTAGATGTAAGGGAAGAGATTTTTCTCAAAACTTAATAATCTTTACAAAAGAAAGTAAGAAAGATATAAAAATGAAGAATTTTTATGAACAATTTTTTAGTTATGAAATTGATTTCACTCTTACTTATATAAATGGGATTGAATAATAGTGGAATACCTGAAGTTACACATTATTATCAAGTAGATGATAGTAATAACACAGAAACAGAAATAATGATTTTAAGATATAAAATAAATCAAATTGAAAATAATAAGTTAGATGTATTAGGGTATAATTTTTTTCAATTGAGATTTAAATATATGCAACAGGAATATTATAAATTTTCATGAATGTGAAGAAAGAAGACACTATAAACAAACAACAGATGGAAAATCATGTAGAAAAATGACTTGCAAACAATGAGAAAGAAATTTTGCAAATTATTAAGCAATTAAACACTCAATTATGTAGTATTGAATCTATGCACAATTTCTACAAAACAATCAAGAAAAAAATATTGAATTATTTTTAAGAATTGAAAATGGAAAAACATTTGCAGAGAATTACAATTGTGGTTTTACAAAGGCTTATGCAATTTCACAATTCTATGAAAAAATATGGTTATTTGGTTTGATAAAAAATGTGGAAACTACTGAAGGTGCTTATAAATATCAATCTTTTAAAGCTTAAAGCCATTAACAACCTTTAGGTTTTCCTACCTACAGTGATAAATTTTTTGAGAAAATTTCAATAGAAAATTGTTATATTTATGTTAGAGATGCACATAGTTACATTTCACTTTAAGGAATTTGTATCTTATCAAGAAATCATTATAATAAAAGGTCTGTCCAGAAAGTAATGAGACAAGAATTGCTGTCCAAATCAAAGTGCCAGAGGGCAGATATTTCATTTGTGGCAGTTAGTGAGCAATGTTCAGTGAACAATTGATGAGTCACCAGCTGTCTTACAGCTATAAAATGGTTGTGAATTCCTTTTGATGTGAACATTGCTTAATCATTGTGTTACAAACAAGATGAAATGAAATGCTGAACAGTACTATGCTATCAAGTTTTGTGTGAAACATGAACATTCTGCAACTGAGACATTTGCAATGCTGGTGAGAGCTTATGGAGAAGATACTCTATTGAGAATGAAAGTGTTTCATTGGCACAAGACCTTCAAAGAAGGAAGAGAAAATTTTGAAGATGGAGAATGCTCAGGGTGAGCAACAACTGCTCACACAACAGAAAATGCAGAAAAGTGAAGGATGCTTTAAATTCAGATCAACATCTGAGTGTCCAGTTAATCATGGACCAAATGTAGCTTCCTATATCTACCATCCATGTAATCATCACAATGGAATTGAACATGTGAAAAGTCTGTGCGAAGTTGGTTACCAATGTCTTGACTGAAGACCAGAAGCAGAATTGAATTTTGATTTCCCATGACCTCTTGGACTGTATTGGAAGTGAGCCAAATTTCATGGAATGTGTTGTTACTGGTGATGGAAGCTGGGTGTTCTAATATGATCTGGAAACAAAATGGCAAAGCTTGAATGGCACTCTCCTGGAGCTAATTGTCCAAAAAAAGCTTGAATGAGCAAGTCCTGGATCAATTCAATTCTCATCTTCTTTGACTCAAAGAGCATTGTCCACAAGGAGCTCCTGTGATCTGGACAACTGTCAACACTGCATTTTATGTTGAAGTTCTCCAAAGAATGAAGAACCAAGTTGTACACATCTGTCCAGAAATCACTGATGAATGGATCCTTTATAACAACAATGCACTGAGCCATGGCTCAATGGCAATCAAAGAGTTTCTGGCAAAAGGAAGATCCCCACTATTCCACAGTCTCCCTACAGCCCTGAGCTCACACCAGTGGACTTCTTTTTGTTTCCTTGGCTCAAGTTGTGCATGAAAGGATGACATTTTCAGACAATTGAGAATGTCCAAGCTGCTGTGATGACCATTCTGAAGGACATCAGCATTCAAGAGTTCCAGAGAAGCTTCCAGGCATGGCAGAACCATTGGGAACAATATGTTGATACCCAAGTGTGTTATTTTACAAAATTCTAAGTGTGTGTATTGATAACTTTAAATAAAAGTACTTTGTGTAAAATGTCTCATTACTTTCTGGACAGATCTTGTATGCTACATTTAAAAAATGATGTATACTATACAATAATTAATACCTTTCTACATTTTAGAGATAAATATGTTTTTAGAACTGCTGAAATTTTGTCTAGCAACTTGAATTTATTTACATTACCAAAAGAAGCATGGCTTCCAAAAACAATAAGATTTGCAGTAATTTCTGAAAAATCAAAAAGTAAATGTTTTTGTTCAAATTAGTAAATTTGGTATATTTTCTGTACACAACTTAGAAATAAAAGAAACATTTGTTTATATATATATATATTTTGACAGAACTGATCTATTTTGGAATGACATTGAATCAAATAGTATGATGACAGTGATATTTTTAACAGTATGAAATTTGCTACCGAATTTAAAAACACTTATAACTCTGATTTGCAACACTGTCAATATAAGGTAATTGGTACACAAGTATTCTTTAGAGGAATATGCCAAAGGAATAAGCACACCTTGCAAAATCATGCAAATATTATCACAATTAATAAGGAGCTTGCATATAGTTTAGAATATAATAAATTAATATTTGGACTAGCTAAATCTAATGGTATAATTCAGTGTGATATTTCACATGACAATGGTCTGTTTTGGCTATTTGCAAATGATGCAGGGCCTATAACATAGATTAGTTTACAAAATTTGACATATTTCCTTCCAAAGACAAATTATTGAAATTAGTTTTTTTCTATTCTCCTATATAGAAAATGAGTAAAAGAGTTCAAATTTTAAGTGAACCAATTAATCTGAAAACAGTAATAATACCAAGACAGGAGAAAATAAAAAAACTTATGGCATGCAATCTATGGGTTGTTCTAATGAAACAAGGAAATGTGAATTAATCAGTCCAAAAGAAGTAATAAAGTACATATTAAATACCTTTGAAAAACAAAAAGTTAATTATCCTAAGTTAAATCCTGTGATTCTCAAGTCTTGTTTAGCTTAACAACATCTATATATGGTTAATTTTGAAAAGACATTCTATAAGTGATATATTAGATACATTTGACCAGGAAATTGGTTTTGATTGGTCAAAGAGAGGGATTTTTAACAAGCCTATTTGAATATTTATTTTGGAAGTATCCAATGTTGTCATACATGTTCAATTCTCCACAACAGCTAAGACATTGCAATTGTACTAAAAATACTTTTAATTTCTAAAAAAAGTACCTTATTGGGACATATTATGGGGTTTATGTTTTGATTAAAAACTAGTTTTTGAAATAAAGTGAAAAACTTTAAAGTACATTTAAATTTTACTAAAAGGTACAAAAGTTAGATGTAATCTAGGATTAGGAACATGTTTCTAATCTTTCCTCTTAAACAAAGTTTACTAATTCATTGAAAATTTGAAAGCACAAGAAAAATAGAAAAGCTGGATTTCATTCTAGGATTAGGAATATGTAAATTTTTTACTAATTCATTCAAAATTTAAAAGGCAGCATTACAATTGATATTCAGTGTTAAGTAATTCTCTAACTTCAACAACTCTAAATTCAATTCATCCAAAATATATTGTATTGTATTTTAGATTATTATAAACTTATGAATTTCATTTAGAATTGTTTACATAAAACAACAATATAATTTATTTACAAATGATATTTAATTTTTGCAAAATGATTATTTAAATAAGATACTTAAATTTTGCAAAAAAATGAATGTTTTTACTTATTAGATGCCTTTTTTGCTTTAAGAATATCAGGGGGACATCACACTGTTGAATTCCAGGAAGAATATCTGTGATTTTGTAGAGTCAAATTTCAAATGCAACATAAAAATTATCAAAAAGATAATTCTTTTTGAGTGTCTGCAAAGTTCAATTTAGAATCTTTAAAACCTCTTTCATTTTTTGCAGTAAATGACCAACTGTATAGTCAAATATACTTTACACATTCCTGTATACATGAGCTCATCTTTCATTCTTTTTTATTTTTTCCAAGGCATCTTTTATATTTGTGAAAAATGAGTCTCCCTGATCATATACCTTGTAAAGAGTACCTGCTCATTGATTGTTCATAAGAACTGTTCTTATAGCTTGCAGAATTTCATTCATATCTTTTGTTGGTGGGTTGATGGCAGGAAGTTCTGGTAGATCACAATGTAAATTGCAGAGAGCATTAAATTGAGACACCATGCTTAGATAGGTTCTTTTTTGACTGGCAGTCATCATATCAAGTGCGGAATTGATTAGGTGTAGGTAATCATCAGGGTTCGGATTTTCATGCGTATACCATAACGCATATTTTTAGGGCATATTTGCCCAATTTATACTTTTTACGCATATTTTAACTTATTACGTTTTTTACGCATAATTTACGTATTTTTTCAATTTTTTGCACAAATATCATAATTTTTTCTAACATTAATTACTTTTATATACGTCACGTCACTCTCAGTCAGTTATTCTTATTGTATTAAATTAACTGTTTCTTTCAACTTTCAATATTTGTTGTTGTTGTTGTTGTTGTTGTGTTATGCCCGTGGTGAACGCCACCCTCGCCGGTGGCAGGATTTTTAGAAGGGACTGGTCTTGGAGAGAAAGTCGATCAATATTTGTTAATCGTGTATACTGCCCAATTAAATATTTTTGACAAGTTTTTATCTTGCACTTTCATTGCCTATATCTGTGTCGTCATTTTTACAAATACATCCAATTAATCAGAAACCTTAATTTCATCGTTTATATAATATGTCTGTCTATTCCAGTCACAATTAAATTCTTATTTTATTTAATTAAATTTTTTCAATATTTGTTAATCGTGTTTGTTTATGTTTATAGAATGCCTAAAATTAAATCAAGTGGAAATAAATTTGTCGAATCTCTTCCAGGAGGAAATAGTGTCTGGGAATTTAATCAAAGCCAAAAACAAATTCTTTGCAAACTTTGCATTATCACAATGGATTATTCGAGCAGCAATATCAAATATCGTGCAGAACAACACATCAATTCTGGCAAGCATAAAGCTCATCTAACAATTTCAAGTGCACCAAAGCAAAGTTTGTTGTCATTTGCGTCTTCAAGTAACAATTCGGAAAATTTGTATTTTAATGATTTAAGTTTGGCAATGCTTCGATCTAATATTCCGTTACACAAAGTTGAAAACGAAAATTTTCGATCATTTTTGGAAAAATATACTTTAAAAAAAACTCCATCTGAATCAACTCTTCGTAAAAATTATCTTCCAAAAGAATACAATCGGATTGTTGACTCAATCAAGCAAAAAGTTGAAGGTAAAAACATTTATTTAATGGTAGATGAGGCAACCGATCCGCAAGGTCGCTTTATTGTTGCAATTCTAATCGGGGTTCTAGATGAAAATCCTATACAACCATATTTATTTGATCTTGTACAAGTCACTGAAACAAATAACGTATCAATTAGTCAAATAATCAACAACACTATGACAAGCATCTGTAATGGTCAGATAAAATACGATAAACTCAAACTTGTTGTGACTGACGGTGCAAGTTATATGTTAAAAGCATGTCGAAATTTAAAGATGATGTACGAAGATTTAATTCATGTTACATGTGTAGCACATGGCTTTCAGCGTATTGCAGAACTTGTACGGACACAACATCCAAAAATTGACTTATTTATATCTTTAATGAAAAAAACTCTAATAAAGTGTTCTCGTCGAAAAAAAGAATTTGTGGATTCAACAAATTTGCCTCTTCCACCACAACCAGTAATAACGAGATGGGCAACATGGATAGATGCTTGTTTTTACTATTGTCAACATTTCGATATTGTTAAGTCATTCATATATAATCTTGATCATACTGAGTCAGCATCAATCTCTAAATTACATGAATTACTTCAAGATGAAGATATACCCCAACAACTGGCTTTTATTGATGTGAATTTTAAAATATTGTCTACCACGATAACAAAATTACAAGGACAATTATCGTTAGTGGAATCAATTGGATTGGTTGATAATGTTATTGCTGATTTAAAGATAGAACCATATAAATCTAAATTAGCTCAAGTTCTCAAAAACAATCCAGATTACGAGAAAATGAAAGCATTTAGCCAAATTTTGTCAGGAAATTTAGTTGAAGGTCACTTTAATCCAAACGTAGTCTCTGGGATGCAATATGCTCCAATTGTGTCTGCCGATGTTGAACGATGTTTTTCAAAAATGGGACAGTTATTATCGCCACAACGTCAAAGATTAACTTGTGACAGTGTAAAAATGCATATGATAGTTGCTTGGAACAATGATTTATAAGAGATAGTTGTTTTATAGTGGAAAAATATAGTTTTAAAGTGGTTTTTTATATTATATCTAATAAATACTTGGAAAATTTGACGCATTTTTTGACGCATATTTGGTTAATTTTTGACGCAATTTTATGCGCATTTAATTCGATTTTTTTACGCATTAAAATCCTAACCTTGGTAATCATCCTCTGTGATGGTAAATGATTTCTCATCCATTATGATATTTTATACTAGAATTCACAAATTAGAATTATTTGGATTAGCTATTAAATGTTACCTTTGAATGTAGTGTTTGATAGAAGGAAAAGCTGCTTATGCAACTGCTTACAAGTGGAGTTTGTATAAATTTTGTCTTCTTTAGCACATTTGTCACAACAACATGTGTCCTCAATTTAGTAAAAAATTTATTAAAAGTTAGAATAATTGTGTACTTTAGCACATCTGTTACATTACACAATTCTATCAAAATGATTTTGTTATTTCTAATGTATTTTGAAATATCAAAATTTATATTATCTAGATTTTTCAGGAGGCTAAAATTATGAACCATCATTGAAACAGCATATTCCATTTGTTTTTAAAAATATTTAATTGGCTACTAATTTATTACTAATATTTAATTGAAGCATTGTTCTCAGTATTTCAAATTCACATCAATTTTACTACAAAAAAATTTCTTTTTAATTAAATAATCTAATTACTTACTACAATGGCTGCAAAAAAGTAATAATTTGCTTAAAAAAGAAAACATCATTCAAAATAATTACACATAAGTGCTAAAATTAAACTCTTCAATTTTAAACTAAAGGTGGCCTCCTTCAAATTATGGTTAAATAGCTCCATGACAGCCATCATAGTAGACTACAAAATAGTAAGCCTGACATTATTGTGATGAGTCTCTTTGTGAAATTTATATCAATTATTTGTTTCTATAATATGATCTGGTAGCCATAAGAGAAAAATTGACCCAGTTGACCAACCATGAAATACTTCTTCTGGTGACCAGCTGAGAAAGTTGCAACTCTTTTTCATAACCAAACCAACTTACACTTGCACATTTTCAAAAAATATGTACCCAACCCTTACCCAAAGCAGAAAAAAAGAAATCATACCACCACTGCATGCACAGAATTAAAAAACACTGCGTCCTTAATTGGAAAAAAGTTGTTGTTACAAAAAAGTATTTTATTTTGCAATAAAGACAACCATGCAGCATACACACAATCATGGATTTGTAGTTGTTGAATTAATGTCTGCTCAGGTTTTTACATATACTTCTACATAAGATATTGACATGACACTGAAATATCAGTCTGTAATGTTCCAAATGTAGCAGAATAAAATGTTTGATTTTTGATTCTACAATCTAATGTAATATGTTCTGCTTTATATGTTTACACATATTAAAAACAAACTTCAAAATGAAAGCAAAAAGTTCATGGTAATTTATAATTGTAATGAACACAATATAACAGAGATATCACTACATTATTCAAATAATGGTTTATTGAGTTCTAATTTGTAATATATAGTGCAATTTATATATGAATATATATATATATATATATACATATATATATATACATATTTGCTAATCTCCATGATCAAATGAAACATTTAAAAAAATAACAATATTTTTTCTCATGATACTATGTTTATTTTTCATTTATATAGGGCATTCTGTCCCAAGAGGGCACTCTGTCTATATACAAAAATTTATGTGTGACACTCTGCTTTTTTGCAATTTTAATGTGGTAAAATGTTTGTTTTACAAAAGTATAATGTAAACATCCTTATTTTATCGAGTATAGACAAGTTTTTATCAAGTGGGGGGTGCTTTCACATTTTTTATAAGAGCAATTGAAATTGTGGCAGAACTAGTGGCTGCAATACAGTATCTTCTTGTAAAATAGATAAGCAAGTCCATTTGGTAGAGCATTCAATGCCCGTACTGGACCCTTCTATGGTTATGATATCAGAGTTGCACCAGGAATAGGTGACTGAGGTTGAATGACCCCTTGAACTCGCCCCACTCTCCAAGGCATACCAGGAATAGATGAGGGGTTCAATGCGTCAAACATGATAGTTGATTGTTTGCCATTGGATCATTCCTCCCATAATAGCCAATCATAGTTTCCACGGGTATCCACCTCATCCGCCAGATATGAATGTAGACTTCTATTACAGTGCGGGTGATGCACACTACATATGAGGTTTGACAACTGCTCTGGTGGTTTGCTGCTGCTGTTGCTGCATGTTTCATCAATTGATCTCTTCATTCTTGAGCTAAAAAAGTAAGTTAAAGATTTGCTCCAGTTTTCGGAATTGTTTGTGTTTACAATACTCACCCTGTGGGGAGGCACAGTGAGTTGTGGTTTTAAAACGACTTTTGGATGTGTTGCAGAACTATCAAACTGAGACTCGGGAATATTGTCTAGCTCAGATGTGTGATTATTTTTGGTAATGATTTTGAATTCTTTGTTTTTATCAATTATGGTATTTTGATATCTTTTATTGTTTGCTTTAATGATTGGAAATTGCGTATTTTCCATTATCTAGGATGTAATTATTTCATTTTAGGACTTTGGTAATTGTGTGAGGACCAGTCCAAAGAGTAGTAAGTTTATGAGTTTGCTTATCATCTGCAGTTTGGATAGTTTAAAAGCATAAACTAGGTCTCCCACTTTGTGAGGTGCACCATAAAGACTTTTGTTGTAATTATGTGTTTGATGAACAGCGCTCCTTTTTTTAATATTGTTTCATGTACGTTTTGTAATCAGAATGCTTAATAAATGCTTTTGACTCGCCGACCTCTTAATTGGCGGTGTGTCTGCATGCTTAGAAGCGGTATTACTAAGCTTTTTAATAAGTAATAGTCCCAATCAGTGGAACCAAAACTTTTCTAGGATGTGCTTCAAGTCCCATCATCATAACCTTTAATGTTCTATATGTTACATTTTTTGAAAAACATGAGAAGTGTTTGCATTTTGTTTTTTTATACTTTTAGATAGAATATCTTTTATTAAATAAAATAGAACACGTTGCATGATCATGGAAAAAGATAAATTTTCCAAAAAGGTTGTAAGAATTTGCCAAGATATTGCCAAATTCTAAATTACATTTTGAATTTTCATTGATTAGGATGGTGAGCAATGAGTTAGCGGATGCTAATTCAACACGTCCAATTCAATTAATGGGATGAGAGTAAAAATTATAATATACAAGCAAAAATATTATTTTCAAAAATAAAGTGGTTATCAACATGAAGAGAACTATGCCAATGGGTGCATTGGATTAAGAAAGAGTTTTTCTGTTTTTGTTGACGTACTAAACTCCCAGGCCCAATTAATTATTCTAGATATTTCAACAGATTTAATAGACTATTTTTTGAGTTAGGACAGTTTTCATGCGATACGAAAATTTATAGAAGTCAACAGTTCCTTAAAGCCAATGATAATCAGTTAAATTATCACCTTACAAAAATACACGCGCAAATTTCCGTCATTTGAAATCTTTATACCAATAAATCATGGTAGTTCTTCTGTTTGCATATTTAAAATTACTGTTATGTATTCATCTATAATCTTTTTGCATGCATTCAATGCATAATTCTTATTTAGAATTTTCACCTTCTTTTAAGTAATTCTACAAAGTATAAAAGTTCAAACAAAATATATTCAAATTCAAAAAGCTTCAGTGACCAATTCGTAGGATGTCGTGGATTTGAAAGAATTCTTTTCATTTACTTCAGATCAGTAGTATATAAGCGAGTCCATTTCATCCCACTTTTTTCTGATTGGTTGAGAGGTGGAGTCCATTTCATCCCACTTTTTTCTGATTGGTCGAGAGGTGGAGTCCATTTCGTTCCACTTTTTTCTGATTGGCCGAGAGGGGTGGCCTTTGACCCGAGGCGTCGTGGATATTGTCGGGGGGGTGTTTTACTGACGTCATAATGTACTTTTACTAGTTTTTATGTTATTTATGTGATCTAATTTAGTTTTACATTTTTTTTACTTTTTTAGTTTTTACTTTCCCACATAATTTCATTTTTTACTTTCCCACATTACCTTACATTTTTTAATTTCCCACATTACCTTACATTTTTTACTTTGTCACATTAACTTACATTTTTTAAATTCCCACATTAACATACATTTTTTTAGTTTTACTTTCCCACATAATTACATATATTACATTACCTTACATGTATTAATTTCCCACATTTACATATCCGTTTAAAAAGTGGATTCGAAAAATATTTCCAAGTAAAATTAATTTACATACTTGTTTAAAAAGTGAAATTGAAAAATATTTCCAAGTAAAAATAAATATAAATAATAATATTTAATAAACGTACATGGTAAAACCCACATACGTGTTTAAGACAAGACAAAACTGTAATTTATTCTACACTTTGCTTATAATGATCATATATATCGTACTAATAAATTTGTATATTGTAGTGTTAGTTTATCATCATTGTTGAGATGGCAATGCTTTAAGAAACAAGCGTAATGTGTACTTACACATTTCACACGATCGCATCTAAATTAATGGTAATAAACAAGTTGTTATTAAAAACGAGATGACATTTACAATAAAAAACACATGACAATTACTCGTTTAAACTAATTCAATTAAAAATTATAAAACAAGCAATGTTTCTATTTATGATAAAGTCTATAATAAATTGGCATCAGACAGCAAATTCGCAGCAATTTATTAAAATAAAATTCTGTTTAAAAAGAAATATCGGTAAAACTAACTAGAGATCATATTGTAAAAAGTGTTAAGAATCAAAACAATATCTGAGATTTAATTATAAAATAGCTTACCGAAAAGTTTGAAATCTTTCAGAGTAGCTGTCTTTGTTTCAGCAATGTGAAATTTTATTTGAGATTACGTTGAACTGTTTTTCAAGCATGGTGTACAAACGAAACACATCGTCAATTGGATTGCTGTGTGAGACAAGGTAATAAATCAAAGAGGCTTCACTTGATATGCAGACAAAATCAATCCAACGCGCAGTGTATTGTGATTACAGAGATAATGTTAATCTTCAATCTTATGTGTTTATTGAGAAAAATACCTGTTTCACAGACGGCAAAAATAAACACGTTTGTTTGCAGTCTATTGTTTAAAATGTAACAAACATGAAATCCTTCACAATTATAAAAATGAATTCAAGAATAAAATATTTGCAAGTAGGAATTTTTATATGAAACATTTCAAGATTGTTGATAACATGTTTTGTTATTAGTGTCGTAAATTGGTTGTTAGCGTTTATTTGTTAATCTTCAATCGTGTAGAGCAAAACTAAACACATTGTTATTAAAACAAAAAATGATTTCTTTACCATTATTGTGAGGACTTGAAAGAAAACTGATGCTTTTCAAATATCAAAATGTAAATGTATAAACAGTTGAATATAAAATAAATCGTTAATAAAACAAATTAATGACTTATACTACCACTATTGTAAGGACTTGAAGGAATACGGATTCTTTTTTTCAATAATTGATTAGAGGCATATAGCAGATTGTTAATCAAACAATCTAAAATTATTAATTACGATATATAGATTAATTATCATACAAAACAAACAGCAGAGGTTTTTTGTGGGAGCAACGTTTTTCTTCTTTAAAGTATGAATCTAAACATATAAATATACAAATACCAAAATTGTTTATAACGTTTTTGACATAGCAAAGACGTGGATAGAAAAACATTCTTGTGGGGAAGTGGTGAAAGAACATCATCAACAATAAAATCTAAGCCAAGAAAATATTGTTAAGTTATAAACAAATTTTTCCATTACAAAATTCAAATCAACTACAGAAATCATTTTACATGTCTAAACAAATTATTAAAACGTGTACAAATTAAATTTTGTATACCTAAACGAGGTATCTTTGCACTTGTAGATGGTACATCAATTGATATTAAGTCTAAACAATGCTTATTAAAACATGTACAATAATTTTTTTCACACCTAAATGAGGACTTTCTACATTTATAATGGCATTTTCAATAGCACGTTTTGTCTTTTCAAAAAAATGATTTGCCTTTGGGATATTTAATTTTCCTTTTGGTGATTTTTTTTTGCTTTTTCAAAAAAATTATTTGCCTTGGGATATTTAATTTTCCTTTTGCTGATTTGTTTTGCATTTTCGAAAAAAATTATTTGCCTTTGGGATATTCAATTTTCCCTTTGGTGATTTGTTTTGTCTTTTTGAAAAATGAAGTCAGTTATGTTTAATAATACATGAAAGAATTGCAAAAACAATTCATTGTTAAGACTTTTATTAGATGTTTAAGAAAGCTATATGTATTTTGTATAAAAACTATCTTTGTGAAAATTGGAAAAAATTTAGTTAGTTAAATATCAACTTTACCAAGATGTTTACAAGGTATATTGGAATCTATTGTTGGAATATGTAACAAAATTCTAGAATATACAATTCTTTGTGTCATAGATATTCAAATGGTAAATAAGTGAATATTTATGAGGATGTAAAAGCCACTTGTTTGTATACAGCATGTAAACAAATCGTTATCACAAAATTACTAGACTTCTCAATTTGCAGACATCATTTTTTGCTTTACAGTGAGTTTTTAAAATATTATTATTATACATGATATATTGATTAGTAATTATTTTTTATATTTCCATGAAATGTTTTTATTTAATGTTTTTCACCATGTACATTATGTAATATTTTTCATGAAATATTTTTAACAAGTTGAATGTTCATTATTAGATAAACCATTCTAAATGTAATTCCGTGAAATGTTTTTCACTATTTAAATATTGTAAATGAATGTTCATTATTAG
>CABFPE010000505.1:149295-159744 GCA_900660155.1 Hofstenia miamia
ATTATGTGGGAAAGTAAAACTAAAAAAATGTATGTTAATGTGGGAATTTAAAAAATGTAAGTTAATGTGGGAAAGTAAAAAATGTAAGGTAATGTGGGAAAGTAAAAAATGAAATTATGTGGGAAAGTAAAAACTAAAAAAGTAAAAAAAATGCAAACTAAATTAGATCACATAAATAACACAAAAACTAGTAAAAGTACATTATGACGTCAGTAAAACACCCCCCCGACAATATCCACGACGCCTCGGGTCAAAGGCCACCCCTCTCGGCCAATCAGAAAAAAGTGGAACGAAATGGACTCCACCTCTCGACCAATCAGAAAAAAGTGGGATGAAATGGACTCCACCTCTCAACCAATCAGAAAAAAGTGGGATGAAATGGACTCGCTTATATACTACTCAGATCTTCCATTTCAAGCATTTTTTAGCATCGTATTTAAAAGTTGTAAATCGCTATCTTTTTGTTAATTGTTAGTTTATTTTAACTTTTAAACATTAGTAACTCTTAATCTTCTCAGTTCCCTTTGAATGATTACTTAGTTTTAATGGTAACAATAGTAACACGACGCATTCGTAAAGTGAAGCATATATGGTACTTTGTTACTATGCTTGTGCATTTGCCAAGCTGGTTTTATGATATTATTTGAGAGAGAAAGCATTGGCTACAAAAGGGTTTAAAACATTTGTATATTTATAGATATGCAAAAAAAGTCTATGAAATGTTATGCTTAGTCTGAAATATCTAATACATTTAGATATTCATGACTTGGTAGAGAGAATAAAAATTTATTCTATATGAAATCTATTTTGCACGCTATAAAGGTGCTAGTATAATGGCATGCAATGTCTCTACCGATGAGCTACTTTTTATAAAAATAGTAAAAAAATACAGCTTCTTGTTAAGTTATGAGAAACTTAAAACAATTACTCACATTTTTATCAAAAAATAACCAGATAGGTCCCTACTTAAGATAAAGTAAAATTCGATAAAAAATATGTTCGCGTCTCCGAGTTATTTTAGTCCCTAGGTGTTTGTAATTAGACACAGCCCTGCATACCAGGTTTTGTTTCAATTAGAATGAATGCTTAATCAAGCTTCTAAATTGTTAAAAGGATATGATTTTGCCACAAAACAGAGGTATTTCTTTGAAAACCTACTTGCGGAATAACATGCAATAACATTCTCCCAGTTTGACTCCCATTTTGTTGCTATAAACTTTCGTGGTGATCATTATTTTGATGAGTTAGAAAAAGAATAGGTTGTGAATTATGAGGTGTGTGTAACATTATGCAAAGCATTGTCATTTAATAAGTGATGTTTATTTATTATTCTTAAACTTAGTTATTGGTTGACTACAATAAGTGAAATTTTTAGTTTTAATTTTTTTTAATATTATTTTTGTCATTTAGCATTTGACAAAATATACGAAATTAATTCAATTCGATAGTTAATCATTTATATGGCTTCCAAAAATCCAATAATAATGGAACATCTGAAACATGAATTGCAACGTTTTATGATTTGTTTTATGATCAAAATTAAAATATAATCAAAATTTGAATATACGTTTGAACAGAACCGATATTAAAATTTCACCGAGAATTGATCCATGGTAGATTTCTCCACAGTATGTATTAAGTATTCATAACTGTATAAATTTGAATGCTCGCACTACATGCATTTACCAATTGAATATATTTTCTAGTAAAAAAAAATTTGTTAAAATAAATGAAAAAACATAAAAATTGAGCTAATGTGTTAGAAAATTTTATTAATATCAAAAAATCAAAATATTTACAAATTTTATGAGTTCAATTAATGTTTGTCTCTTTTAGTCCTCTGCAGAATTTGAGCCTGTAGCTTATTGATGAAGTTGTCTTTTTTAGCTAACTCATCCTTTAATTGCTCCTGATCCTGCAACAACTCTGCCATTTCCTCAAGATGAAGAGAATTCCGACATGACACTCGTCTGGACATTTGCGTCTGCTTCTGCATCTCCGGGATTTTCTTCCTCAATCGTCTATTGCATTCAAGTAAATGATCCGCTTGTCTTTCAAGAATGTCCATTTGTCTTTGGACCTCCTGCGCTTTTGCATTGGAGTTTCGCGATGAAGAACGAGAGCGGCGGAACCATAATTGGTTCTTGAGAGTCTTTATCAAGCGCATGGTTAAAGTGATTTGACAAAGAAATGGACTTCTTATATACTAGTGCTCTTTAGTCTTCTCATTGATTGACATTAACTAAAAAGCCGATGACGGCACAGTCGCGCCTATCAACAGCGGATCACGCACATCAATACCAGCAAACGGGATTGATTGATACGTGATTTTATAACGATTGACGTACGTAAAGCGCGAATGAATGGCAGTTGTAATCAATACCTTTTAATGAGGTCAATTTTTCTAAAATTCTAAAATCATCGGTTTGAAATGTCACTCCTAATATTTTAAATTTCTAAGTGCATAATGTTTAGAAAACACTTATTTTTGTAGTTGGTAGACCCTTTCATTTATGATAATGAAAAACATTGTGTTTTGCAAATTTGTCCTAAATATTGCATTTATATTGTTATGCTGTTTCCTAGTTTTAATCGAATTATCTGATTTGATGAAAACGGCAAGATTGTTAATTTTAAAATATAGAATAATGAAATTTCGTTTGAAATTATATGTGATCAACATTGGTTTAGAAATTCAAAAGAATTCAAAAGAGAACTTGATAGAATTTATAATTTGCTGAATAATTATTTATATTTCGAGAAAGTTTTAGAGAGTAGCGATATGCTATTATATTATTTAATAGTAAAATCTTACAAAAATTGGTAAGATATTGGAAAAACTTACTGAATCCTACTATATTCTGCAACAAAGCTGTAAGAATTTGCCAAGATGTTAGCAAATTCTTTGTAAATTTTTGAATTTTTATTAATTCAATTTTATTTTCGACATGGAAGCACATTTTGTTTTGCTTTCATTACTTTTATAATATACCTAACACATTGACACCATAAAAATGGATGCATATATTGTTAGCTATATCGTATTTACCCGTGTATAAGCCGCATTATTTTCCCCGAAAAATTGCTCCCAAAGCGAGGGTGCAGCTTATCTAAAGAAACTTCTCGCGAGCACACCCAATTTGCACATATATTGTAAACTAAAGTACGAGATCATGCTGTAATATACATTAAAGTAAAGTACTATCCTTGTTTAAAAGACAAACAATTAATTTATTAAAAATATTACAATATTAAAGTATTAGAATGTATTGTCTGTTTAGAAATATTATGCATGCAAATATCAAAAGGAATTTAGATCAGCATCCTCTACAAGATCTATATAGGTTTATAGTTTTACTTAATGTATTAATATAGGCTGCAAATCGCGGAAATGCAGGTTTCTTTTCTTCAAATTTGTAAGAAATATCTGAATAATGTAAATAAATATGTTTCGTTGATTCAGTGCTTGTGAATTTTTATATTGCTCAAAAAACCTTTTTTTCTTAAAAATCTTTTCTCAAACCCGGGGTGCGGCTTATCTACGGATGCAGCTTATACATGGGTAAATACGGTATTTAGACATGGCCTGTATTCGGACGAGTTTTGATACGTAGAACTTAATATCTAACCACCTGAGAATTTGCGTTAGTTACATGCGCAGGGTACATAATTTATATACATATATATATATATATGTATCGCAATTTTGTGTCATGTACTTGTGATCAATAAACTGGACACAATGTTATTGTCTTCTTTAATGCTAAAGGAATTTTAATTATTTAATTCATAAAACCTGCTCATAGATTGGCACTGAAACTGCACTAAGATATGACGAATACCCGCTGACCTAGGTTACATTTACTGGTTTTATAAAGAACGTCTGAATACCCGCCAAGTGCTCTAATACCCCCAAAATGCTATAATTTCATTAATCAATTTCAAGTTTGGTACTTTTGTGTTATCTCTCCCCACCCAAAAAAAATTACAAAAATACTATATATAAATATGTAGGGAAGAAGGCGCTGAATAGACTGAATAAACATTTCTAAATCCTATAACTGCTTTGTAAATAAACAAATCCTGTAATCAAGCCACTAATTAGTATATAAATATTATTATATTATAATGATTTTATAATTCACATTGAAAATTACTGCAATTTATAATATTTTTGCATATTGTTACTAGCATAACAATAGGGTTGTGGTTTGGGTTAGGGTTAAGGCTAAGGTGTTTGTTAGCTTAGGTTAGGGTTAAAGTTAGACTTTGGGTTAGCGTTAGGGCATAGTTATAAAATTGATAAAATAGTAAAAGTAACAAAAGTTCGATTTCATATACATTTTCGGCATAAATAAGAAATACACTGTTGACTTCAAAGATATCATTATCACAATAATTGCAAAATTTATTCCAATAATTGTAAAGTTTTGGAAAATTGGGATTGATAGGAGTGAGGTACTGGATGATCGATTTCCAAATTAGGTCAGAGAATTAATTGAAGCCACAGATTGCTGGCAAACTGAATGATTACATATGATTTGTGAATAGTTTATGTTTAATATTATTATTGATTTTTCTCGGTACATGATAAAAACTAGGAAATTATGTAAATTTTGAAAAGAAAACACTTTTTCATAGTTGATTTTTGCAATGTTATTTATGAATTTTATATTAACATGTTAAGAATATGCAGACATTTTTATTGTATACATATATCAGATCTTACAATTACGAACTTGTGCCTAAGTTCAAAGTGCAACACCATAACTACATGATAATAATTCACCCTCCACTAATTTTATAAAATTTTTTACTGGGTGGCTTTGCATACAGAGGTGTCCAAAAATTAAGTGCAATATTATTTTTGACTAAATTTTTAAGAAATAAATAAGTGCATTTTCCATTTGAAAAAAATAACTTTTTGGAATATGTGCAATTAATTTTAAGATATATTCTTAAATTTTGGTGTACTGTTTAGATGTCTGGGATTTTCACTTTTGTGTATGGACAAAATTAAGCATCACGATGATCCGTGCACTGCTTAAATTACCCTATGATAGTAGGTAATAACTTGATGCCAAATGACTACCATTGAATAATTGGCGTTTTAACATCCATGTTTAATGCAAAATATAACAAAATCCTAGAATTAAAAAAGTTCAAAGATAAGTGAAGTTGTTACACTTAATAAGTACACTGTTAGATTAGTCCAAAATACACTTATCACTTATTTTTGAGACAAATAATTTTTTAACACACCTCTGCTTGCATACATGCATTTTAAACGGTTATAACAATCATCAATGAAGATTACATCAAATACAAAATCAAGGGTTTTTGTTTACGTCAAACAAAAATCAAAAACTTTTGTTGACGTCATTGAGAAATTGAATTTTACAACTATAAAGTCATAAAAACATTCAATTCCTTGATAAATTGTGCATCTAACTACATAACAATTATCGATAACACATCAAACGGTATATAAATACACTAAACTGCTAGTAAAATATTTAATTTACATTAATTCAATTCAAACGATATTTTAACGTCTTCTGAAGTTAACAAATTACGCTTCTTACTTTTACAATATATAATGCATGAGTGCTATTATTTTGTTCAATTCAATATCACAAAATAGCAAGCGTCATGTATAGGATGTCCAAAAAACATCATCATTAATGTGGTGCTTATTAATGCAGTCATAAAAATGTCAAATATATATTAATAAATACAAGATATATGTTATATATTACTGGCAACACATTTTCCTAAGTCTAGTTAATATATGCATTAAAAAAGCTATATATATATATATATATATATACGTATATAATATCTATATATACATCTAATATCTATGTATACTTACATCTCAAGAAATTTGAATAATTTTAATTGCACACCACTAAGCCGAGGAAAACTAAATTGATTTGCTTCGAAATAAGTGTTGCGCGATAATTCCATTTGCAAGTTCATTACATGCTTTACAACAATTTATTTATTGTAGATTGGGCATCTTCTTTTTTTGTGCTGAATTTGTAGCCCAAGGAAAATTACAGATGGTTGAAATAATTTGCATGTTTTACTGTTAATTTTTTACCCAGATTGTGTTAATAAATATAATATCATATCTAACTTATTAATGTGCTTGTCAACGGTTTTTGATGCTATTAAAATGTCGTTGATATATACGGCAACACCATCTTCTACATTGCTATTGGATGTTTGTAATATTTTAGTGACGCAGCTGAAAAACATGAACCCACTCCCGTCCGCAATGTTCACACCCAATACGAGCAGGATTTCAAGAACGCTCACTCACAAACCCCTATACGAAATTTTGCAGGCGAATCTCGAAAAATTCGTGAAGGAACAGACGTCCTGATACTTGCTTCTTCAATGCTTCGACGTCTTAGAGCAGCAGGTCTTATCAGGAATTCAATCGTATCCAGGTGCAACAATTGATCACCTTTCTCATACATTAACTCAATACCAAGCCTCTTAAAAAATAAAGACGATCATAGTCACAATTGGTCGCAACGATATCATGAAGAAAAAAGACAACCTCTCAGATATAAGTACAAGCGTCTTATTGAAATTATTAAATCAAAGTTTAACTCTGAAAACTATTGTTATGGGTGAAGTTGCTCCCTTTCCCTACAGCAAACAACTTAACAAAAAGGCAATTGAATTAAACTTTTTAATCAAACAAAATGCTAAACTTTACTACACTGTTTTTGACAACTTTAACCATTTTTATTTAGGCAAACAATTAACGCAAGACTTTTTGCTCATGACGGAATTCACTATTCCGATTCTGGATATGCAATGTATGCACGCATTCTAAAAAATTTCTTCAGTGCTTCTCGCTGTTCCTTCATCGCTTATGCACACGTAACACAAAATGCAACTACCACAAACAATCGCTTTAATCCTCCGCCACTGCAATCTCGTAACATGCGAATTTTGCTGCCACTCAAAAGCTACGCCGACGCCGACAGCGTTTCATCCGTTCCGCAGAAATCAACAGCATTTGGAACTTATTGAATTCTTAAAAACTTTTTTAATCATGGTACGTATGTTCTTTGAGCTTCCAACATTATTGACAAACTTTGTGCTAGTAATACCCAGTTTATCGCTAGCATTAATAGTTAACACTATTTCTAAACCTAATCGATACACAATTTTATTTTTAATCTTTTTATTCTTTAGTAATCGTTTCCAAAATGCAACTTTTTTAATATATGGTAAAAGCAAAAGTCCGTATAGTTTAACATTTCATAAAAAAGCTGCCTATTTAATTAATTTTTCATTTATATTATTTTACATGTTCGTTATATATTCCAGTATATTAGGTGCACAAATTTTTCTTCTTTTAATCAAAACGGGTATTGAGCCTAACCCCGGGCCTAATGCGTCTAAGATTTACACATATGACAATTATTGTGGTATGATGAGTGCATCTGCTGCCCCAATTAAATATGTTCATCTTAATATCCAAAATCTCACTAATAAACTATCTTCCTACACTGAGCTAGTATACCAAATTGGAAAAAACTCAATCTTAGGAATCTCTGAGACCTGGCTAACTGACATAGATTCGGACAGTAATTGGAGACCTGATGGCTATGAACTATTTCGCTGTGAAAGGGACCTAAGTCTTGGCAACAAATCTAAAGGAGGTGGAGTGATGTTTTTAATTCCAAACCATTTTAAGTCAAGAAATCGACTTGATTTAAAATTGATGACAATTTTTGAAAACCTATGGATTGAAATATGTATTCCCCAAAAAATAGGAAAAAAGACGTTCATCAGTTGATAAATATCTCCTACTGTCCCAGCAAAGTTCACTTTAACGAATTTGTTACTGAAATTGAAGGTGAAATAAATTATTCTCTAAAAGAAAATAAGTCATTGACAGTGATGGACGACTGGAATATCAACTATCTGAAGAATACTGAAAGAGATAAATTGAATTCTTTACTTGATGCTGTTGATATTATAACAATAAATTCCAGTATACCAACTAGACTAAATAACAACTCTTCTACTTTACTTTCTTGTTGAAAACATTAACGATTTTAACTATGTCTGCAGCGAATGCCCCTTTTCAGATCACTGTATTATAACTTGCATTTCATCTAACGGCATAAAGCATACAAACGAAAATAATTTGGGTAGAGATTCGAAAAAGGGATCCAGCGCTAATAGAAATTCTAAAAACTCGCCTAGAGAATGAATCTTGGGATAGCGTCTTTCTATCCCAGGATGTAAACTGCATGCTCAATTCATTCATTCATATAAATTTATATTGTCCAACCAAAAGAATTTTTTCAAAAAACACAAAACTTATCAAATCACGCGATCTTTCTTGTTAACTCCCAACCTAAAAAAACTCGTCAAATGCAAAAATCGGGGTATAAAACTTACTTACGAAATAAAACTGCGGAACAAATCTAATATTGAAATGAGAGCAGAACAAAATCGGTATATGCAATCCGTATTTAGTAGAATAAATGACCCTAAACATAAGTGGGACTTCATCAACAATGTATTGAACAGAAACAAGGGTCATATGCAACACCTGTTTTTTATTAAAAATAGCGATGGTGGAATATTAACTAAACCTAAGGATATTGCTAATGCATTCAATGATCAATTCATTAACCTAGGCAAATACTTGGGGCCCTTGGTGTCACTTACACTTGAAAAATCTAACTACAAACTTCCTCAAAATTATTTCTCATTCCGATTTGTGACTCGATATGCCATATCATCAATCACTGCATAAAACTAATTACTTTCCCATCAATATTGAAATTAGCCAATGTTACTCCCATATATAATAAAGATAACCTTTTAAGATGTTGCAATTACCGGCCCATGTCAATTATCTTGCCTTTTGCAAAAATTTTCGAAAAACTAATATTTGACTAAACTAACACTTTACGCTACTGAAAATTGGAGATCTTATCTCGATAATAACAATTTTGTCACAATTGCTTCTATTGATTTGCCCAAAGCATTTGATTCCATTGATCACTATATTCTTCTTAAACAATTAGAATACATTGGTTTCGACTCTAATAGTATAAATTTAGTAAGGTGCTACCTAAGTGATCGTTATAAAAGAGTTAATGGTATATTTTCTAACTGGGGTAAAACTTACAAAGGTGTCCCAAAAGGTACTATTTTAGGGCCTCTATTTTTCTCGTTGTATGTAAATGATTTAAATGACAATTTAAGCAATGATTGTGGAATAGTGCAGTATGCTGACGACACGTGTATTTACACACATGATAACCAAAAAGAAACATAAATTAGTAAGTTAGAAATCAATCTTTCTCAACTGCTAAAATATTTTAATATGCACCATTTAACTGTAAATCCCTCTAAAACAGAATTCTGTGTTATGTCTAATTTTCACAAAGATAACCAATCACACATTTTAAATTTTTCGGGGTCTAAAATTCCTCAAGTCGAATCCTTTAAATATCTTGGAGTAACAATCGATAATAAATTGAACTATTCAAGTCACATACGCATAGTATTACGCAAAATGCAATGGGACTTAAGACTATTTCACATGTAGGCAATTTTATAAATTCAAAAAAGAAATCAATGTTGGTTGACTCTCTAGTATTAACTCATTATAGATACTGTAATGTTTTATTTAATGACATGAAGCACTCATTAATTACTAAAATCAACTCACAAATTAAATGGGCAGCAAATATTCATAATGATAATTACTCTACTATGAGCTACAAAAGTTCATATTCTAATCATGACAATGCTTCATATTTCATTAGATACTTTTTTTTCAAAGCAAATTTTTATTGCTCTAAATAAATAACAGTAAAGTACTTTTCATTAATAAAATTTTGGGATATTTTAAATCAGCATTCACCTTACAGTAAACTACAATTTCCATTATATGCGCAGTAGTAAAGGGGACTCATAGGAGACGCCACAAAAACGTCTCTGATTGGTCGAGAGCTTATGACGTCATATGTCACGTGACAGACGGTGAATATTGAAGGGGTGGTTGAGGCGTTGAGTCATCTAATTGATACTTAGTGCTAAGTGCTTTGAAGATCTCGCTAATTGATTTTTTTGATAGGTAGATACAGCTCGCTAATGCATTTTTTTAATTAGCACATTTGGACCTGCTTAAATGATTCACGCCCAAATTTACATTGTTTTGATATAATTACATTTTTTTTTTGGTTTATTGTTTGTAATGACTAATTTTGTTAATATCACGGGTTACACTTCATGTTTTGTATACATTACTTTGCATCTTATCACTGTCAGACCCTGTGCACACACATTTCGTTTTCGTCAATGCTATCAATTTTCCATATTTTCGAAAAGGCTATCTCGTTTTTTTGGGAAAACTTACACATACATTGGTTTATTTCAGGAAAACAAAACTATTTG
>CABFPE010000505.1:180057-190802 GCA_900660155.1 Hofstenia miamia
ATATATATATATATATATATATCCTTTAGCAATTACAGCAGAAGACAAACATCGCTTCTTCAGAAGTGATAATATATTGACCAATGAAGGTAATAGTGATCAAAAGTTTATTCCTCACTTTTTGAAAGTCTTTAATACAGTTCTTTTATAGAAAACGGAATGTAAAAATGAAATAATTACACACTGATTTATTTAAATTGAAGGATTTTTAACACTTGCAAATTTTTTATGAGCACAAGAATTTTCAAAATATTCATCAAAGGAAGTTTGGAATGTCAATATTTCTCGAGGTTTTATTGTAAAATTTGATCCATATTCAGATAAAATTTGTCTGAACATAAAGTTTGCATTTCTTACATATGGCTAAAACAACATGTACATAAATCTTTAGGTAGTAACCCCAAGGAATAAAAACTGTGAAATTCACTACATATATTAAAAATCTGGATCGAAGGTGTAAGTTAAAAAATTTTATTAAGTGCCAATGCAATTTCAAAAATGTTTTTCAAAAATTTTTAATACTGAGCACATTCTGAATAAGAATGATTTGAATTTAGCAGACGAAGTACATTTTCAGACGATAGAATTTACAAAAGTAAATAGCGTTTGTAAATTAAATTTGAACGAATACAAATGACACCCAGTACACAAATCCACTTTGTAAACCAATGCTTATCGGTAATATAAGACGCTTATTAAACGAAAACGAATTATTAACAGAATTACTCACCAGTTCAGCTTGTCGTTGCATGCGATTACAACGCCTTCTTGCTTCCCAGTGGTAAGCAGACCCAGACATTATTAAACTAAACGCAGAAACCCTCAATATATTTAGGGAAAAAAGTAGAGAAATTTTTTAGCCATCCATGATGGCCATGTTTAAAATTTCATACATACATTACGGTCATAATGGCCATTATGTAAAATATGGTGAATGCTGGTGAAATCTAAGTTGGAAATATGTGGTAATAGCAATGAAATAAAAATAAATTCCAAATTGCAAGTTGAAATTAAAAGACAACAATTTTTTTGTAACATGAAATTGCACTGATATCACAAGCAATTCACTAGGTTGCAGAATTTAATAGTATCCAGAAACAAGTTTTAAAATAAACCAATTACTTTCTGTTTGTTAGAAGCAAAAATTAAAAATGGGTAACAATTTAGCCATTAGAATTTAGGTTTTGTAAATTTTACAAGTTGTTTTCTTATTAAAATGTATTTTTATTCAAAACATTTTGCAAAATAAATACTTACCCATTCAATTATTATAAACATATAATATATGACATGAAAGCTAATAATTTTCTTGAAACTCAATATATATTCGGTGTATGTAATAAATTTATGGATTTCTATTACTACCATATTTTTTAGTTTGCCATGCACAATGGCCATATAATTCTTTTCTACCATACTATTCACTTATAAGTCACTATACACCAAACTTAAAAACGAGATCCTGCATGCCAAGATAAAGTGGATTAAGAAGAATACTAGTAATGTCAAGAACATATGGGGTGTAATTCGTCACCTAAAGGATGATTGAGCAATGGATGCGATTATTAAACTAGTGGACACTTATCCTAACCTCCTTTCTACTCTTGATTCTATTGGAGCACTCTTTGCCATAATCGCCGCCTCTGATTTTCCATGTATATTTCTATTGACATATGGATATTGCATATGAATAGCACGTTTTTAGTGATAAAATCTTTTATTGTAAAAGTGGTGGTTGTAATTTAACACGAGTTCTACAAACGCTTGAAATGCATAAAAACTTTAGTGAAAAATATTAAACTTTGTTTTCAATAGGAACACATCTTAAATATCAGAATAGAAATCATATTAAAAATTTTTTCCCAAGAACTGTTTGAAAAAACAAAAGTCTTAAATTAGACATTATTAGTGACAATAAACTGGCTCAAAATTGTACAACCGTTCAATCAATATTTGCATAAAAAATATTTTAAAAAACAGTCATTTATCTTCGCATTGCGTCTTCCATATCGTAAAACTAGGAATTACTGGGGATATCGGAAAAATTTATCTATACTCAAAATTCCCCGATTCCGTCTTCAAATGAATTTAAACATGAATTGTTATTAAATTTATAAGCATAAGCACATGGAATCTATTATCCCAAAAATCCTCCTTATAGGAGGTTGAATACATAGTTTTAAGAATAAACACAAATGCATTTAGCAATAATATATTTATCATATATAACTTAATAATGAACTCAAAAATGCAATTTTATTCATATTATGGAGCAAGGTATGAAACTAACACGATGAAAGCGAACTTTGTTTATGAGAATTGGGGATTATGGTTCACAAATCGAGGAAACTTTTGTTCGAGCTTTTTTGGTTGTTAAACACTGTTTGAGTTACGGAAAGTTGTTGGCGAATACATACAACTGAATTTAATAATACCTTGGATTTTTGAGCTTTCTACAGTTATATTTGAAATAAAAAATGCTAATTTCCGGGTTTTGCACATCCAGCTCAATTCACATAAAACATAAACTAAGTGTATTGACAGAGAAGGGTTACGTCATACATTTTATGAAAATGTCACGTTAATGCGTTCTGTCTTGGAATAATTGCACAAAGCTAAACTTTTAATAGTTTTAAGTAATTCATTATAAGATATTTTGCTGAAAAATATGTTTTCTTAAAAATGAAATTTAACTTTTTTAACTCATTAGGTAAAAATATTCCTCCACATAGCATTATCAAAGAAAGAATGGCACGTATGAAACGAAGACTAGTGTATATTCGAAACTTCTTTATTGAAGTAAGCAAGTTAAATTAAAAAAATATTGTAATAATGAATACCAAATTGAAATAGACAAAGATGCAAATATTTTGATCATGTAAAACAGTTGAATTTCAAATTATGAAAGTCTGGGACATTTAAACGACCATCTTATTTTAAATGATATTTACATTTAATTGTTAAATTTACATATAATTATTTTATTATTTATAGTTTATAAATTTATAATTTTAGTTTAACACGTGACTTGCGAGATAAATTTAGAACTGAAAATTGATACAGTTCTACTCATGGCTGAATATAAATCCCAAACTGCTATGCAAAGGGAACTAAAAAAGAAATACAATGAAACACATTCTCTTTATTTCATCAAATCAACTTATGATCGCTTTTGTGAAGCAGGTTAGGTTTTTGACAAACCAAGAAGCGGCAGACCATTAATAGATGGAGATAAGATGAATGAAGTGAAATTTGTAATTCAATAATATAAGTGTTTTAGAAAGACAATCAGCTAAAAGGTGTTTATAGGTGCTAAACAATACTTTCGGGGCCTGTTTATGTGTTACATCACTAGTTAATTTGTTTGTAAATTTCTAGCATTATTAACAGAATAAATATAGACAGAAATATAAAAATGTATGCTTTGGTTGAATCAGTACACAACATAATTATTTGCATCCAGAAAACAATCAAACGCCTAGGAAACGCAGCAGCTCATCCCTTATGAATGAATTATGTTCAAATTGTAAAACAGCACTTATTTCACCATTGGAATGAACAAGAACACTTTCAATCTGATGTATGAAAACATTTCCCGAGGAGTCAAAATGCTTGGTAAGACAGGATTCTCTCGTACTATATTTATAGCGCGGACTCTACCACTCTCAAATGGAATTTGAGAAGACAAGAAGTATTTTGTCTCACGTTAGATCTCATTCAAATACCTATTTAGTTTTTTTTGAATCTGAAGAATATTCATGGACATTATCGTAACTTTGGCCTTCAGCATTAATTGTCTTCACTTTCATCTTTTAATGTGCATTCACACAGAGAGATTGCGATATCGCGCTTGTATTTTAAAGACATGTTTTAAGATAGTAGCATTCCCACAGACGGCGTGCGCTGCTTATATTTTTTTAGCACAGGTTTTAAGATAGTTGAATTCACACAGAAAGCGAGCTTGCGCTTGTGATACATTTCTAGCAATGTATTAATACGAGTGTTCACACAGAACGCGAGCTTGTAATAGCAATAACCTCGAAATTGATATTTCTCAGCAAATATATAGTTATATTTCATTAATTAGAGCTAATCAGCTTATATAATGTTGAACATGTAGTTATTTACTATTAAATACTAAGGGAATAACTGATGTTAAAATAATTTTTTATAATGAATTTTTATATGCTTTTCATTTGTTTATTAAATACTTGTATGACATTACTCAATAGGATACATATCATTCATATTATTCAACATAATTTACATTGTATTTTTAGACTATATTTACCCAGATCTGTTAAATATAAAAACTGTTAAACGCTTATTTTTTTGAAAAGATCTGTTTAACAGATTCTGTTAGAAACTATGATAATTTAACAGATTTAAATACATTAATATATCATACATATGATTTCACCAGAAATTAACTTGAAGGGCGCGGATCACTTTAAAGGTGCCGCCTGCTCAATTAATAGATCATGCACATTGGTCAAGTGGTTATCCCGCTTACGCGCAAGCTCGGCAAGAGCAGCTTACACGTAATCTGTTGTATTTATGTATTACAATCACTCTCTAAACAGTGTTGTAAAGAGCCGCTCTTCCTCTTGATTATTCTACATACTGGTCATTTACTTAATACTCATTCACTTCTTTACACCTAATTGTTATCAAATTAGTTTCAA
The DNA here is from genome assembly GCA_900660155.1 of Hofstenia miamia. Classification (NCBI taxonomy): domain Eukaryota; kingdom Metazoa; phylum Xenacoelomorpha; order Acoela; family Hofsteniidae; genus Hofstenia; species Hofstenia miamia. Next base: position 184,743 of record CABFPE010000505.1, read on the forward strand.
TTGACCAAATAAATTGATTTTATTATTTAAATGTACAATATGGGAAGAGAACAATCTCATAGAAGGGGAGCGGTAGAAAAATTCTTCGTCTGGAAAAAAACTGACAAATGTTATGACTGTAAAATCTGTGAAAAAACACTGCCCGGTATCAAGAAGAACAACTTTCTTATGAACGCAACAGACCATCTTAAACGAATGCATCTATCGGAGCATAAATCGACCCCACTTGCAGTTCTAAACAATCAAAGTGTATTAGGTCAAAGTTTGAACGTTGTGGCGGATCCTAATACAAACAAGAGATCAATTGTTGCTGCAAAGTTTGCAAAAACTATGTTACCTACTAACGTTATCCAGTCTGAGCGAAACCGCGATTTTTTATCTGCTATTATTTCATATGGCAAAATACCGGATTGGCGAACTATTGAGGCAGATATGGAAAAAATTGCCGCAACAATGTGCGTTGTAGATTATTATGGAACACAATTGGACTATTGGACCACTCGCCTTGGAGACAAAGTTCTCGTTGTTATTATGTCATGGATCAACAAAGAGTGGAATCAACGTATACAAGTTATTGACTTTAAAGTAGTAGAGAGTACTGACGTTTTTTAGACAACTGAACGCAATGTGCAAAAAATTGAAAGGGCCTTCTCTGTCGGACACACGTTAGTATGGGATCTTCAGACAACTTGACTTCGCTCTAAAAAATAAAGAGACAGTTGAGGCAACCCGTTCTGACAATCCACGCAATTTTAATGAATTGGACGATTTGCTAATATCCCAAATGGAAAGAGTACATGCTAAGTTAACTGAATTGGATCGGTTTTTTGAACTGGAACTACCAATTACTGACACTATAGTAAGCCAAGTGAGAAAGATATTAAAATTCCTTGGTGTTGTATCGCGAAACGAAGACGCCCACCAGACCGTAAAAAACTTCTCAGGGCCGCTTTATCACAGAATGAATATAGACAGACGATTTAAAAGGTTCTCCCGTGTACAACTTGCAGCCGCGCTTATAAATCCCGATCAAAATGCAAGAACTTGCTTGAAAGTGATGAAATTGAGTTGGCTCGTCAAACTATATTTCAATTTGCCAACATTACCGACGATACTATTGATACATCTGATTTATGCGTCCAACCAAACAGGAACACTTAATCTACATCAACAATCACACAAAATTCTGTTGATGCTATATTTTCTGAACTTAGGTTTGGGGACGCTAAGCGCATAAGAACAGAAATTAATACCGGATTATTGTTCCAAAACGTTCGAGAGGAGTTGTCGCATTTTATGTCAACAGTAAACGAGCAGAAAACGGCATTTACATATTTTCGTTCCAATGGTGCAAAATATCCGAAACTCCAGAAGGCCGCAAGAATAATTCTTGGAGTCCTACCATCACCAGCCAATGCCGAACGTGCCTTTTCTAAGGCATCATTTTTTTCGGAAAGCAGGAAGAATCGGATATCGGTAAAAAGCATTAAAACTCGGATTATTACCGCATGATGTTTGATTATATCAAATGCTAAAATTGAATCTACAAATATATTTTTTGCACTACAAATCTTATTCTGTAATAGAGCCTAGTACGGGGCAACATTTTACAGCCTGGTACGTGGCGGGGCGAACTAATACAAGCTAGTACGAATATAATAGAGCCTAGTACGGGGCGGGGCGAACCAATACAAGCTAATACAAATATAGTATAATATACCAGACAATTCTGTTACAATCTATTGAAAAACCCATCTTTTAAATGATAACCTGTTTAAAATTATTCAACAGGTAATCTGTTAAAAATTCTGTTCAAAGGTTTTTATATGTACATCACTGTATTTACCTAGCATTATTTTCTCGAAATGTTTTCAAATTTGCGAAATTTATCAAGGATTCACCTATACACAATTAAAAAGTTAACTCATATTTTCTTTTATTAACAAGTAAAAAATTATATTAAAATTTGTTTATGTGTACAATAGGGGCATGTGTATAAACAGTTTCTAGGAATATATTAAATTACTGCACAATTAAAAAGCATTGCATATACATATGCATCTATTACAAGGTGGGCAGCTATAATTACATTTCAAATGTAGGTGACAGGAAAATTTTTTTGAAAATATTACGAACGCACCAAAGCGGCTTGAATATGTAGTTAGTTTAATTGATCATTCATAAACAATTGCATGTGTACATAAGAATTAACTAAGCATTTAACCCAAATTGCACGTTACAATTTGCAAAGTAAATTTTAGATATAATTATTCGTAATCGAAACACCTTTGAAGCAGCTGTCCATAATGGAATCGAGTTCAAAAAACACGCTCAGGCAGTTTTGAGAAGTTGTTTGTTTGTGTCTATCTTGAGGCCCACGAATTGAATTATACATTGTGGATTTATTAATGACCGTTTTCCTTCCAAATGCGATTATTAATATTTTTAGTAGCATGCCAATAAAACTAGTCTTTTGACTACAGCAAAGAATAAATGTATTGACTAAACTAAAAAGCTAGAAAGTAGTATCTGCAGAAATTGATATTCGGGGTGCATATATATATGATCAAGTTTAACTAAAACACAAATATAAAATTTTTTAAATGAATTTAATATATTTAGGGATGTTACATTTTATATTTTCAATTTAAACATAAAATTAACATTAACCAAAAAGTTCAATTAGGGTTAGGACATTCCGTAGATTATATCAATTTACAAGAAGATATTAGTACCAGCAGTATAAAACTACATGTAGTATTTCTAAAATATGATTTGAGGAAATTGCTTAATAACAGTTTTTCGTACAAATTTGGATATATGAAAGCCGAAAATATTTAACATGTTTAAAATCAAATTTACAATCTTTTACAATCGCGCGCTTTCTTTGGGAAGACAACTATCTTTAAACATGTGTTAGGAAATATCCTTAGCACTAGGCTTTAATTGGGATTGCGATAAATCTTTCTGTGTGAATGCTCTCTCAGGATCTCAACTGTTTAAATATCTAGCAAGCCCAAGCTCGCACAATCGCGCTGTGTGACTCTAGCTTTACTACGTTGCTAAAAAATATCGCAAGTTCTCTGTGGGAACACCCAAGATTTAAAGCTAGCGCAAGATCGCTTTCTGTGTGAATGCCAAAAGCTCGCTCTAGCAAGCACAATCTTTCTGTGTGAATGCACCATAAAGCTTTACATTTGATAAACTGAATCACAACAACTTCATATATCGGTTGACGTTGTTTGACACAGTCATGAAGTTAAGGGTTTGATCGGATTTACACCATCAAATACAATACCGCCTTTATTCTTTGAAAACAATGTCAGTACAGATTTTCATTTGATCGAGACTCATGCAACGATTTTTGGCGAACGGTTCGCAACTTGTTATTGGAATATTTTAGCTAGATCACCAGATCTCACTCCTCTCGATTATGGGTACTGGCTACTTTTGAAAGATAGAATGAATAGGCGTGGCCAATTAACAATCATTGGAGAGCATTCAGCATTCACCACGGTTAAATTCCAATCGGTCATTAGATTCAATTGGTTGTGGAACATCATGGCGCGGTCATCGAGCAGTTCATTTGATCACGAACAATTTCCATTGATTATTCTTGCTATCCACACTGATTTTCAGTTTGTATGATTAATCAATTTGTATAAAAATGATTTGAATATGATATACCGTGTCCAGAACAGCATGTTTTTTAAGTGAAACATATCTAATTAAAATACTAAATATGTTATTTTCCAAAATTAATAGCATTGCAATATCTCGTAGCAAATATATTTACAAAACTAAGCTACTAAAAAAAGAAAAAGTTAAAAACAAATAAGAAAAAGAACAGAAAACAATTGTAATTAAAATTAAATATATCGTGGAACATCTATATTTGCATTGAGTAGCAAACAGGTTATTGTTTAGCAGTTTTTGAAATATGATACGTCTTCACAATTGACGAATATGAACAGACAGTTTGTTCCAATAATTGTTTGATGCAGTTGAATACGAATTTTCAACTCAAGATGTTTGAAAAGTTTGAATAGCTTAGCATTTTATTATAATCGGAATGGCGAAAGTATCATTTCAATTTTTCACATGCTATGTATCAGACATTGTCTGTATTGATTAAATCTCTCCTTGTTAGTATCTATAAACTAGCCATTTACAAAATGGCATGATACTATTACAAATATTATTTCTTGATTTCATACTATTTTCCTTCTAAAATTTTTTTGATTTTACTACTGCCGATAAATTTTTGGAAAAACAAATTCAAATGGATTCTCAAACCCAAGTATTCTACTTATAGACTTTGATAGATGCAGAGAAAACGTTACAGCTAGAGCAGCCGAGGGCGTAGTAAGATTCAGCAGATGGAAGAGTAGGCGAAGTTGGAGAAGGGGCTCAGCAAAAGGAAAGACATCAAAGATTTCTTGAAGCTCGGCGGCGGGGAAAAAATCAATGGGAGTTGGAGGCTTGAGAGTCAAGATGTAATTAGCAGCCGTACAAGCAAGATTGAAAAACGAGTGAAGGGTGCGATGTTTCTTGGAACGACGAATGGAGAAGGTGACAACATCATCAGAGCGAGTAGAGCGGGAATTAGTGAACGTAATGAAATCAAAAGGATCAAGATCCAATTTGCGAGTGAGCAAGCATTGAACAGGAGGAGATCATAGGTATGGAAGTAGAGTGACGGCGGGAGAATGGAGAATTTGAGAAGAGCATCTTTGTATGGCAAGGGAGAGATCCATTTGAGAAGAGATGCTTTAAATGTTTAAATTGATGGAAAGAGTTGAGGAAGTTTCGTAAATGACAAAGGATGGGACGCCGTCAGGATAACAGGGACCGGACAACTTGCAGGACTTAAGCATGAGGGAAATATCATGGGCGTTGAAGACAATGTCATATAGGCGAATCATTGGGGAGGGGGCAGGAGGACTTGGACAGAGAGAGACAGGATCCGAGAAATTCGAGGCAAAATAGGCATTGAAAAGATCAACCTTCTCCAGATCTGAGTGTCCAGAAAGATGGTTCCAATTCAAGCTGGGGAGATCAGGTTTCGAATACAAGGAACGCAAAAAAGAGTAAGAGTCTTGAAGAGATCCAGATGAGAAGCTGGACAGCAGAGAGGTTTTGTCGAGTTCCATAAAGGTGATGACGTCTTCTGTGAGAGCAGAGAGCTTCGAAGAATCAGAAGGACCGCAACGGCGTTTGAAATATTCAAGTTTATTAAAAGAGTGTACAGTAAGGGATAAGAAGTAGAAAGGGAGAGAAATACGCTTTTTCCGACGACGGGGAAAAAAGGATGAAATAACTTGGTGAAGGAAGGTGTACCAATCATCAGCAGAGAAAGAGTCATTAAAAATGGGGAATGAGGAGGAGAGAACAGCATTAAGAGAAACAAAGTCACTGTTAGATCGAGCATATTGAGGAGCAGCAGGACAAGCAGATGGGGTTATAGAATTGACAGACAGGTTGAAGCGAACAAATGAGTGATCAGACAGATTAACCGGAACAGGGACTACAGAGGTGTCAAAAATACGATCAGGGTGAGAGCACAAAACCAAGTCGAGGAGAGAGGAGCAACAAGTAGAAGAAAATACAAGCTGTTCAAGAGAGTAGGAAGCGAAAAGATCCAGAACAGCGGATTCATAGGCGTCATTAGATTTAAGTGCATTCCAACAAACATTAGGAAAATTGAAGTCACCACAGATGAGGAGATGGGGAGGAGTGGGAAATTCAAGTTGACGAGAAAGAGTGATAGACTGGTCATGAAGGTACTCAAGCATGGATGAAAAATCAGCAAGGGGAATACGAAAAGGACTGTTGGAAGGTGGGTTGTAAACACAGAGAAGAGAAGCAATGTGATCACTGAGAAAAACAGCACAGCCGCAACAGAAATCAAAGGAAAAAGACTCAAAGGAGATGGGGTGGATGTCAAGATTAGGACGACGTGAGGCAATGAGAACACCACTATGACGACCACTAGAGCGATCCATACGGCAGAGAACTTTAAGTGTGGAGTTAGGAAAAACAACACTGTCATGAAGAGAA
>CABFPE010000505.1:201927-214416 GCA_900660155.1 Hofstenia miamia
TTTAGTGCGAATGATGTTTTGAGATGGTTCGCTGCCAATTGAATTATTTTTTTTATCAGGAATTGAAGTCTAAATTCTGCCAGATGGAGCAGATTGCACTGCGTCGTCTTCATCACTTGTAGATTTTTCAAGATTCACTAAATTGTTTACTTTTAGGTCGCTCACTGTTTCATCATTGTTTTCTGCAAATTCAGAAATATCTATATGTAATTCTTCATTGGAATCCTCAATGTTCTCTAGATCTTCTAGATCTTCATCTGCTTCAAATTGAAATTCCTGCAGAATTAAATTTGCAATAGCTCTTTCCGCAGCCTGCCTTGTTGGCATAACAACTAAAAATTTATAAAAACTTAGCATTTAAAAACTAAAAAATGAATTTAATAGTGACAATATACATGTATTTTTTGCTTCAAATTAAATATATATTTATTTAAATGTACATGAATGCATAGCATTAGGGTGTTTCAAGTATAGCACTAATTTTAATTACAAGCAACCATCCTAAAACAAAAGTTTAAAGTGGATTTAGCCTAATGATGTTTTTGAAGAATCTTAATAAGTAAAATTAAGCTAGCTTCCATAATTTGCAGACAAGAAGTACTTTAAAAATGTGAAAAAGTCACAATAAATCAGATGTTTCATAATCGATTTGCGTTAAAAATCCTACCCTAGTTGTTCTTGGGGTAACAGAATTACCCCAAATTTAGTTTAACCGTTAAGTTAAGCTTACCTTAACGGCAGTGTCCGACGGGATTAGCTGAACCTTAAATTTTATTTGCTTACGACGCTCGCGCCAACCATTCCAACTGATTTAGTCGAAATTATAATTGTAAACTTCACGAGTCTTTGTATGCTTGCCTGTATTTTCAATTGGTAACAGACATTTAAAATTTTCGTAAAACCAATAAAACAGTATACTAAGTACACTAGCTGAATCATTGCATTATATTTTATATATTTATATTTTACGTTCATTAAATTTTGAAGTAATGTTTATAATAAAAAATAAAAAAAATTAAGCGTTGGAATTAAAAAATGCAATTAATTGTCTTTTACAAGTTCCATTTCGATTATTTTCAGCAGATGTATTACAATAATCATGATTTTCTCCAACTCGCATGAATTCGCAAAACTTGATCAAAAAACTCTGAAAAGAAGTCATTAATACAAGGTGCCCATTTAAAAACGGTACTTTTTGCCATACAGATTTTGCAGCGACAGCATGTCAAAAATTTACAACGAGGTAAAATTGAAAACAGACATACCTCAGGAAGATCTTTTAGTGAAATGTGATAAACAGCAGCCGTCACTCATGTGTTATGGTTCAGTATCATACCATGGTAAGACAGAATTACGATTCATAGAGGGTTTTGCTCCCGGACAGGATGACATTCCTCGCTATAAAAGGAAAAAGAAAACAGTGAATCAGCATATTTATAGAGATGAGATGTGTCCCGCCATGTTTACTGATATTGAGGCAGTAATGAATGGACAGGAATGGACGTGGCAGCAAGACGGTGCCAAGGCACACACCGGCAAGGACACTGTTGCATGGTTGCAGACGAACACAACAGACTTCATTCAACCTCATCAATGGCCAGCAAAAAGTCCCGATCTGAATGTGTTAGATTATTGTGTGTGGGGCTTACTTCTCGCTAAATTGCAGTCCAAACGTAGCAGCATCAATTCGTTAAATGAACTTAAAGAGTGTCTGTCTGAAGCATGGAATTCTATCCCCATGGATATCATCCGCAGAGCTGTGGAAGGTTGGATACCACGTCTTCGAAAGTGCGTAGAGGCCAATGGAGGCCACTTCGAATATTTTTAATGACTTTACATGTGTTAATAAATCTGTTCATTAATGTTTTGATAAATATTAATATGTATATGGTTCTTACAGTTTTTTCTGCCCATAAAGTACCGTTTCTAAGTGGGCACCCTGTAGTTACTAGTAGTAAACAAAGGTGTTATGTAAAATTATAATCATTCCCTTGATTTCCTTGTGCATATATTTTGGAAATGTTAACCGGAGAATGCATTTCGCAGTTATCAAATTTTCAAAGCATATATTTAATTTAAAGTTTGAGCAGAGCTTGTTTTTCTTCGAAATGTGATATGCGGAGGCTTTTGCAAACTAACTTAGTGTTGTTCTGGAATAGCAGGCATATAGAAATGCTGATGTATATTAAATTTTTGTACATTTTTGTGATTCGAAATTTGGGATGTTAGGGAAGAAATTTAGATATGTATTGCGGTCTTTAATCCGGATAACTTTGTTCCACTCCCAAACTTAAACTAATGAAAATTTGCCGTTTCATAGATCAAGCAAAAATGTATATCAATCCAACAAAAAATTTATAATCAAACAAGAAGGCCATACTCTTACAAATAGTGTGGTTTGTTATAATTGCAAAAACATTGTTATTGTTAGAAAACGACATTGAAAAGTGAAATTCCTAGCAGGTCAAGAATTCAATTGGGAAATGTCATTTACGCATTTGGTTACATGAAATTTTATTTATTTTCGTTAGTGAGACCATTTATATGTCCGACACTATTGCTAAAAATATCTGATGCATGTGGTTTCTATCTTTAAATTAATGTTTTGTATTGCGACTTTCTTGATTTTATTAAGGTAAAGATTCTATTTTTTTAATGTTTATTTTCAAATGTTTTTTTTGATTTTATCAATTAGATTTGTTTTGATAGAAATTAATTTTCCCGCAATTTGAAATACAAATTTTTAATAAACGGGGGAAATGTGAAAATTTCCCCCGTTAACCCAGAAATTGATAAAACGACATTTTTTGAATATAACACAACGTTTTAGACATGTTTTAAACTAGCAAAAACTATAAAATATCAACTATCAGAGAGGTTTTAACAAATATGCGTACTTAGACAAAGTATATATATATATAATAAAACTTAAATCTTTTCTAATCAAGCATTCTTTCAAAAATGTTTCGTTGGTTTTCAGAGAAATGCTTGCACAAATTACTGAAATAACAGAAAAAAAGCAAGCAAGGAGCATATCACAACTTTGAAATGTTATACCACCTGCAGATTTAAGTTGTCGTGAATGATGTAACTACACTATGTTTTCTGTTTATTGAAGGCCGACAAAAAACAATAGAATCTGCTAAGACAGCAAAAAAATTTTGTGAAAAATAAATATATGAAAAATTATAAAGGTCCGGGTGTTGGAAAAAAATCGAAAAATTATTGGAGGGCGTGTAGTCGGCACCCAAGAGTATTGATAAATGACAAACAAAAATAATAAAACATCCTACACGTTTAAATATATATTGCAATGGCAGACATTGTTGTAGCTATGAATTCCGAATTCATTTTTAAATAACTCAACGTGTTGCAAAACATTTTCCACGAAATTGTAAATTGGGATTGAAAAGTTGAGATTGAGTAATAAAAATAATGTTAAGAAATCATAGGAAACATGTGTGAAGTTTGAAGGCTGATGAAGCATTGAAATTGTTGTCCATTGTCAGTGGGAACATTTTACATAAGCCTCATCTGATTCCATTGTTGCAAGTTTCCCATCCAGAGGAATTGCCCTTAATATCAACTGCTTTGGTTGTGATAGAAAATTGGATGGCATTCTCTATTTGTCAAAATGACAGCTAAAGCTGTTAATTATCCTGTCTACTGTACGTTGATAACACTGCGGTTTTCAACTTTGGTAGTTATTTTCCTCCAATATTTCCTCTGATCTTGAGCGTTTGCCTACTTGGTCTTCTGTTAACCATCTTGATTTTAGCCCAACCAAGATATGTAGTATTTCCTTTTCTGTATCTCCCCCTTTTGATCTTCCTCTTGTGAACTTTTCCCCTCACCATACTCATCTTGGAGTTCAACTTGCTGTCTTTACGTCTCCGCAAAGCTAATTCCTCAATATTTGCTCTCTTCCGCAATGTTCCCTTAAATTCCACGGCTGCTGTAAAACTCTTGTTCAAGTCCATTCCTCGCACCATTCTTTTCTTTCTGCCTTTCCGTTCCTTGTTCCACTCTATGGAACGGTTCCAGAAGCGTGCCTTCAAATGGATCTCTTCCTTGTCAAATAAAGACGCCCTTTTCAAATTATCTTCTCTTCCGCTGTCACTCTACTTCCATGCCTGTGATCTCTTCCTGCTCAATCGAATGCTCAGCAAATTGGATCTTGATCCTTTTGATTTCATTAACTTCTCTAATTACCGTTCCACTCGCTCTGATGATGTTGTCACTTTCTCCATTCGTCATTCCAAGAGACATCGCACCCTTCACTCGTTTTTCAATCGTGCTTGTACTGCTGCTAATTACATCTTGACTCTCAACACCCCAACAGCGATTGATTTCTTTTCCCCGCCCCCAAGCTTCAAGAAATCATCTTTGCTGAGCCCTTCTCCAACTTCGCCTACTCTTCCATCTGCTCCTATTTCAACTCCTGCGACTGTTGTCACTGCTGTAAAACTTGACTTGGTTTTATTTTTTTGTAGTGTATGCCTTCTTTCATTATTATAAACGCCTTTGTTTATTCTATTAATAGTTTTACGTTCTTTTACAACATTGAGAGAAAAATCTCCTAACATGTTAAGGGCAATATCGCTTTGTTCAAATCCCATAGTAAATTCTAAGGGGAATTCATTTCGTAATTAATCTCGCAAAAATCATATTTTAGTCAAATGCTCTGTCATTTAATTCATCTTTTAATAGAAAAATATTTTAATATTAATGGACATTTTTATATTCAGCGCCGTTGCAACTGTTCAATTTACAAGTATTCATCGTCCTTATAATAGTTTATCAAAGTTTGATTTCCCCTTTTCTCTTAAACCAATTCACATAGCGTATTATGACACAATAGAAGCATTGCATAACGAAACTACGATTCAATCGAGTATTTATCTGCAGTTTAATATAGTCTTCTATAGTGAGGAACCAATAATTAAGGAAAATTAACCGAATGACTATAAACCGTACAGAACAGACAAAATTTCTATTATAATCAGACCATGACCACGTTCCTAAAGTATTTGCTGTTTCTAATATAAATTGTTCTATAATATTATGTTTTAATTTTTTTAGTGATACTGCCAGATAACTTAATAGTTTTTGCAGAAATAGACTTAGCACCCTTTTAATAATCTCTTCGGAAAAGACTTTTCGCATTATCTAGAACGCCTGTGACTTTCACCAAAGTAAACGGGGGATTGTTTTTGATATAAAAACCTATTGTCTAAAAAAACTCTATTTACATAATGATAAAATTCTTACTACAAACTGAAAGTATTTTGCTTAAAACGAGTATTCAATGACTGTTTGCATGTCAAAATAAAATGTTGCATCGTAAAATTCTTTGTCAAACGTTTTCAGAACTGCAAAGAATTGCATTCAAGAATGACATCAGATTATTCAACCATTGGAAATTTATCTGTGATTGCTTGTTTGCATGAAGTGTTTCAGTAAACTATTGCAATCATATCTATAATTCTTCATTTGCTTATTTATTTTGATTTGAATTTATATTTTGATAAGCACTTTCACAAAAAACAAATTTTTAAATAGTTGATAATAATTCATTCTGACCTGAAAATGAAATTTTGACCTAACCACATATTTTCTTCTTGACCTTACAACCATACCAAATACCGAGCGATTCGTAAGTATATCGTTATTTTAAAATACTTGTAATTTATTCAAATAATTTCCTGTTCCTCCATTTTTGTATGTATGTTCCTTAATGTGCTCTTGTTTTCATTTCAGATCTGTTATCAGAATTTGATTTTAGATCTTGTTTATTCGTTTGATATTTCAAAGCAATTGTATTCGTAGTTATATATGAATGCCGAAAGATACCCCACTATGTTGAGAGGTGAAGTTTGGCCAATTATTAGCTTGGGACAATATTAAATATTAAAAATCATGAGGAGCTTCGCTACGCTTTTCTACTGCTATTCATGAATAGCTTAATGTCCAATTTACTGGAAAGTGGATGTATCGTGGATCATTCGATTGGCATAACAAAAGTCCTGACTTAACATCCTGCAATTTTCTTTGTGGTGAACAAGTCTACTCGACCAAATCAAGCAATTTGGAATAACTTGAATTTACTATACATGAAATTATGCGTTCTATTCCTCAAGAATTTCTTGTGAAATCTGTTGAGAAACTAATGGCGAATGACGGTGTTCATATTGAATTTTAAGTAGTCATTAATCAGAGTAATCATGTTTTCAAAAAATATTGCAATTTAAAATGGGGAGTTACTTTTGAATCATTTGTAGAATTCGCGTATCCAAACAAAGTTTGTAATGTTTCTGTTGTAAACATTTTCACTTTATTTTTACACGCCCTACTAATGAGTTTTGGCCAATTTTTTATATTTTATTCTCGTTTTTTGCTTCAACTACTTTATAAACACTTATTTAAAGATGGCCTGCTTTTATGTCGGCATCCGAATCTGTAAATTAAATTTACTGTTCTTTCATCGGTCATTTTCATTCCGAATATTGCCAATAATTGGCAAAAATCTTTTGTGTGAAAACAACAACCGATTTATTTATTGGACTAGCAAATATTTATTGGTAGCGTTCCAATTAAATATTATATATTTCATGTTTATTTTTTGAAATTTTCTATAATTAACATTTTGTTTAGCACCCCGTAAAGCTATGTAAAATTTAGTTATTGCTTAAATGTTATGAAACATTGAATATCGAAATTATATTTGAAATGACAATGCATTGTTAGCACTATACCCTCTCGAAGATCGGTTGAAAATTCCAATCTAATTAATAAATGTGTACGGTTGCGTGTTAAATTTTAATATAGAAATTCTTTTAGATCAAATCAAGCCGATAAAATAAATTATTATTCATATTCAGGATCTCTGAGAAGATATATTTTGTCTCCTTTAATATCTCGGTGTGTGTGTTAAAAGCAATGGGGATATAATGAGCATTATGAAGATCCAATCTATGTACAATGCATAAATTGAGTAATTCATTTTCATACTTAACAGTAGCACTATACAGCATCCAGCTTCCATTATGCACATCATGATTGTTTAACGTTATTTAGAAGCGGTGGAAGTAATAGATACTATGCCAAAAGCTGATGTAATTGAAACTCATGATATCGTACAGCCTAAAGAGGAAATCCCACCTCCTCAGCCACCACAGCAACCCGTCTATCCCAAGTACATGACAACATCTGTTGATGCAAATACTGAACAGGATGAGTCCGATGACAATGAGGTAAAGTTTTCTTTTGCAGTTCCACTTTATTTATTTTAGGTTGAGAGCAATAAGATTCCAAACGATGATGTAGTTGAGGAAAATAATGAATTATACGATGAGTCGAAAGAAGTTGGCGATGATGAAGAAATCGGTGAAAATAATGGTTTGTTTTTATAATGTTTTTTTATTATTTTTTTCATTATAGAAGGGTCTATTAATAACAAATCTTGGGCAACTATGGTAAAAGGCTCGCAGTCGTCTCCCGTTAAAAAATCTAGTGGCGATGCTCCTCAAAAAACCTACGATCAACAGCGGTATAATAATTCTAAGCCGAAGAGAGCATATAGAGAAGAACGCGGCGGAAGGTGAGTATTTTGCCATTCACTAGTGAAAACTGTTACTCGTTTTTTAACAATTGAGAAAAATTATTTTAGGTCTTTTCCAAATAAGTTTTCTCAAGATAAATTTAACGCGGCTCCTGCTAATTCGACTGCTACAGGAAGCGGTAATTTTTCAAATGAAAAATCTCGTTTTTATTCGGATGAACAACAACTGTTTATTGGCAACTTACCACATGATGTTACTGATGACGAGATTAAACTCGTTTTTGAAGGTGAGTAATCTCAACTAGTATGTTCAACTGAATTAAAGTCCCAGTATATTTCAGTTTCAGATTAAAATTGTATTTCGAATATATTTTGGTTAAAACATGCCCGCTTTTTTCAGTATAATTTTATATTTCAGTCTTTCACCTAAGCTATTTCTAGAAATCATATGGCGATGAGAGTATTTAATATTAGTGTTATGTACAATTATTAACTTCAACTCCAAATTAATATTATTTCATGAGCGGATGTACTATTGTTAGTGTTCCATGCTCTGATATATTTTTAAAGATATTAATTAGTATAATATAATATGAAAATGGTATAAAAGAATGCTATTTCACTCATTCGAAAATTTTCGCCGAATTTGCTTAGTTTCTTCTTGTGGTGTGCTAAATAGAAGAGATGACATTGATTATCTAGAAATTTGAACAACAAATTTTGTATTGAATTCAGTTTCAGTTGAACACTAATTTCAACTAATTTTGTTATATTTCCCTTAACTTGTGTTCAGCTTTTCGGTTTTTATCGAGTGATTCGTCAGTTCATTTATATTTTGATTGACATCCGTAAAGAATAGCATTTGCAAACAAGTGATTTAATGGTCAACTTCAATTTATTAGCATTTTAGGCTAGTCGAAGTAGGCAATTCAAGTATGAATTGAACTCGTTTTAGTTTCAGTCAAACGATCAGTTGGGTTGCTAAAAAATCGGTTTTGACTGTTAAGTGTATCCAACTAGGCGATTATGTTTGCAACCACGAATAATAGAAATATCAACGCAAATGTTATTCTAGAACAGCAATTTAACCCGAATACTCACCAAGTGTAACTACCGCCTTCAGTTTTCATATCTGTAAGGCGGAATCGCTTTATCATTATGAAAATTGTTTGTTTTGTTAGAGGTTGAATCATTGTAAATGATTATTGCTTCATGTCAAAGCGATTCTATTTATTTCTAACTATTATGTATGTAATATTTTTACGGGTTAGGTTATTGTTGTAGCTTGCCCAATCTAAAGTTCAAATGTTTGTTTCAACTGCATATATGAATTTTCATTTAGATTACGGTCCTATCGTTGATGTTCGTGTAAATCGCAATCCATCAAATTCCGCACCAGTACGTATTTATATCCTTTATTAACAACATTGCTTTACAGAATTTGCTGTTTTATAGAATTTATTAAATTTCTATGAAAATGTGTTTTAGCTTTATGGTTTCGTCATTTTTCAATCTGATGCCACGGTTCGGTCTGTTTTGGACAAGGTTCAAGCAGATTCTGATTGCTTTATGCTTCGGGGAGCAATTAAAATCAACGTTGAAGAGAAGCGTGCCCAAAGGCGAATGGGTGGCGAAGGCTGGCGTAGTCGTGGTCAGTATGGAGGGGGTAGCTCCGCAAAATTCGAAAGTCGTCAAGACGGACAATTCTCGCAGCGGAATCGCCCTCCTGCCAACAACAAAATCGATTATAAGCCAGGTGGTGGCGGCGGTGGTTCATCTAAATTTCCCAATTCACAATCACTTAACAGTCGGCGTTAGAACTTAAGATTTCTTTAACATCTGTTTAGCTGTGGACTATTTTGGTGCTTTATTGTTGTTAATTGCTTAATTTTTAAGTGAAGCGCAACTTATTTTGTACAGAAGCGTTATATTCTGTTTTAGATTTCAATGTGATATTTAACAGGATATAGATGCCTTAGTTTAAGCCTTTCATAGATTTATTCTACGTTGTCATTGGTTTTTTTACAGTTCGCGCTAATCTTCAAATTTTCAATATACATATATCTAGTTTTACATGATTATTTTAACAAAAATCGATCGTTTCATAATTGTAGTTCGCGTTGCCTTTTTGTGGAATTTAGTTAGCATGTGCTATTTATTTTGTTTAATTAATTTGATTTTGTATTTTGAAAATAATTCTAATGTAGTACTTCCGTTCTATTTGCCAACACTGTCGTATCGTCAACGAAATTTTAACGCTGCAATTAATGAGCAGCTCTGTTTCTATCAATTATAATTTTTGTAAATGTTTAACGATAGATTTCTCGTGTATCTTGTTCTAAAACCAAGCTATTCAACGCATTAGCGATTTGGCATGAAAATGTTCTTAATCAGATGCATACGTTCTATCATAACCATATTTAAGAAACGTTTATTACATTTCATATATTCTTCCGTTTATTGACGGTTTATGGTATTGAAAGAAAACATTCGACTATAAGTTTTGAATCATACATCCAAAAAAACTACCTACCCTGAATTTCGGATTTTCCAAAATCTTATTACAAAAGTTGAATGTATGCAATGGAGCTCACGTGCTAAAAATGGTTTAATCCCCGGCATTTCTGTAACTTGGTTAGGATAGGTGTCATTCTTAATCCTAAACTATGCAGTTATATTCAAAATTACGGTTCCATTTTTGAAAGGCTAGGTCGAAATTGCTAATGCATTATTGTAAAAGCGCTAAACGTAGCCTGCTGTCTGAATGAGGCATTCACTAAATAGTGCTTCTCAAATCTCTGGAAATACTTTAAAGGCTGCCTGTCTTTTTGTCATAGCTTTTAGAAACCAATGAATGCGATTTATCAGAGCTCACATAAAAGGGATTGTTTTCTACAGGTGAAAGGTAATTCTGATCGCATTATATACCATTTTCATAGCGATATCAAACAGTATTTATCTACTAATTGTAAACGTATTATTCCGTAACTAATTTTAAGAAAAAAAAATTTATTACTGAAAACTAGTTGAATATCAGTTTGATCTTACTGAATGTCACCAGTTAAGTTTGCTTGTAAAACAATCGTTATTACGTCAAGAAGCACGACTTCTCTGAACGTTGGAAGAATTGACTGAAGCTCTGAAGAAAACCTCTGGTGCCAATGTCATCGGACGGCCTCCGAGGGGTCCTGATCTCACTCCGCTTGACAACTACTTTAGGGGCATGTTGAAAACTCAAGTCTATAGCCGGGGAAGACCACAGAATCTCGAGACCCTCAAAGAGTGGATTGTGGAAGCTGCTGAAGACGTGCAACNCGCTAAACGTAGCCTGCTGTCTGAATGAGGCATTCACTAAATAGTGCTTCTCAAATCTCTGGAAATACTTTAAAGGCTGCCTGTCTTTTTGTCATAGCTTTTAGAAACCAATGAATGCGATTTATCAGAGCTCACATAAAAGGGATTGTTTTCTACAGGTGAAAGGTAATTCTGATCGCATTATATACCATTTTCATAGCGATATCAAACAGTATTTATCTACTAATTGTAAACGTATTATTCCGTAACTAATTTTAAGAAAAAAAAATTTATTACTGAAAACTAGTTGAATATCAGTTTGATCTTACTGAATGTCACCAGTTAAGTTTGCTTGTAAAACAATCGTTATTACGTCAAGAAGCACGACTTCTCTGAACGTTGGAAGAATTGACTGAAGCTCTGAAGAAAACCTCTGGTGCCAATGTCATCGGACGGCCTCCGAGGGGTCCTGATCTCACTCCGCTTGACAACTACTTTAGGGGCATGTTGAAAACTCAAGNGGGAAGACCACAGAATCTCGAGACCCTCAAAGAGTGGATTGTGGAAGCTGCTGAAGACGTGCAACAAGATGAGATCTCCAGTGCAGCCCAGGACTTTTTCTACCGGTGCTAACTTGTTAGAGACCTCAACGGTGATACTTTCGAACATTTGCTATTTCTTCATGATGTTTTGTTTTTGGTGATTATTATTGAATAACTACTTTTCAATAGTAAAGTTGTTTTTTTAAAGTTAGTTACGGAATAATATGTTTAGTATCATTAAAGATAGGTACTGTTTGATGTCGCTATGAAAATGGTATATACTGCCATCAGAATTACCTTTTCCGTGTAAAAAACGAGATCCTCTTCATGTGAGCTCTGATAAATCGCATTCACTGGTTTCCAAAAAGGCGTGCAGCCTTTAAAGTATTTCCAGACTTTTGAGAAGCACTGTATATTCAAAAATCATTCAAAATCATCTACATTTACAATGTTCAATTATGTCATTTATTATTAATGATTAAAATTATCAAGAAGTTTAGAGAAAAATGTTGAATAGGTTGAAGTTATATTACTATGATCTTTTAATTTGCAAAAATTTAATATTTTCGTAAACTCAATAGATTATTTAATTGGGTTTATACATGATAGTATTAGTTTCGTTCCATCTTTGAAGCATTAATCCCAGCTCCTGGAATATTTGTTGAGTATACTGGGATGTTCTCCATCACCAACTCTTGCAGCATTCATGTACAAATTGTGCTAATTGGCTTTGAAACCAACAAGGACCAACCTCCTAATGCTTCAACAGCCAGGGGGCCTTGTGATTCCGAAAGCATATGTCAAATTCTTGTGCACTTCTGGTGATGCTCAACCAAATCTATGACTATAGGCGAACATATGACTACGCTCGGTTAATTCTCCTTGATATGAGCAAAGCCTTCGATACAGTCCGCCAGTCAGCAATAATCGAGGGTCTCAAGAGCATTGTACCAACAATCGACGCCAATGTAATCGGGATGTATAGCAGTTTCTTGACCGGGCGATCACACTACACAACTCTCAACGGTGTGGACTCGGAGCTATCCACAACAAATCTCGGAGTATCGCAGGGAACCGGCAGTGGCCCGGTTC
>CABFPE010000505.1:289740-305626 GCA_900660155.1 Hofstenia miamia
TATATATATATATATATATATATATATATATGTCTCGCTAAATGTTTTTTAAAGACCTCATCATGACCATGTTTCCAAAAAAAAATTTTTTTGTTACATCATGAATGCATTGTACAACAACACTATACCAACGTACAAAAGAAATATCTAAGTAAGAGAAACCAAGCTTGATGATTTGCAGTTTGATGTAATAGGGAAAAGTTGATGGATTCTTCGACATTACAGGTAAAAATGGACGGAAAAATGCAATTCCTACTTATATCGGGTTGAGATTTCAAACTTCAAATTTGGAATATTCGCAAAGCCCTAGTTTGAATACCGTATATCTAGTCTTATTCAAAGGAATCTGACCAAAGTTTATCTGCGATACGATTATTTAAATGACCTGAAATTTTCAAATAGTATTTTAGAAACGGTTAGTGGTTTACCCTCATTTCTAACAGAATTATATAATTTAGTACTTGCAATAAACAAATTCTTTAAATCTCTGAATCAGTTTGGCAAAACCGTTGTAGGGTTGGACTGGCCAGGTTGTTAGATGGAAATTCCCATCTTCATCCAATTTGATTAAACCTCGTTGAAGCCTCCCCCCCCGAAGTCAGGAAAATTAACAATGAAAAGTGCTTCTTGAAAACCATAACATTTTTTCTTAAAAATGAATTTAAAACATCTTCCAACAATTTGCATTGGGGTCATTTCTAAGCAGTTTTTTCCCGCAAGGAGGTGTTAGCACAGTTGATGCACATTGATCCTGAGCTGAAAGTACAAGATTGTATTTAAACAAAAACACCTGCATTAGCATTACAATGCTTAATTTTAGTAAAACTTTTGATAGTTTAAACTTGAAAATTCTAGATTATAAGTTATTATGGTACGACTTTGACATTGATTTGTTGCAAAAAGTGAAATTAAAGAATATTCCGAACATCACTTTAAGTAGTCATTAAATTCAAAGACATAGCATGTCGCCAACTCTCTTCAGACATTTTCTACAATTTGAGTCTACTTCTGCTTGTCCTGACGAACTTTGGAAGGTATACTGACAGAAAACAAAGTAGTTTACCCTAGATATCCTTGCAGTGATCGTTAGATCAGCTTACTATCTGAACACTGCGTATGTATGGAAAGCAATTGAATATTTTTTGAAAAATCCGGATTGAAAAAAGTCAATATTTTAATGTAATTCACACACATGAATAATTTTTATGGGAAATATTCGTCATAGCAGTTAAACACACCTACCCACAGATGCTTCCAAATTCTAGGATTCCCAAATTTTCTAATAGGCTCTGCTAATTTAATGTTACAATACGTTGTTAAGAGTTAACCCTTTGTATGTTTTCTATTATAGCAAGTCATTAATTTGTTGTATCCTCAACAACAAATGCTAAAAGTATTTTTGCATTCATCCATTGGATTTTTTCTACCTGGCATAAAAGATCCCTCGTCAGGCGGTGTGTGCTTCTAGTCCAAATACTAGAAATCTTGTGTTGAAAAAAACTCACTGATGGCTTACAGAAATTTAACACAGCTATAGACCACGCTAAGGTTCAGTGGCGAATGTACGGGGCGCCATGGCCTACTAAATACACGGCCGTGTACCTCACAGTACGCCTCGTTTAAAAAGAGGCCACTCCATTTTATCAAATGTCTGTTATTATCTAATCAAATTTCAGAAGTATTTAGTAGTTCATTTGATCAATTTGATGTGTGGTAGTATTACTCTCTCTAAAAACAACAGTGTTGTTTAAATCTAAAAAAAATTATATCAAGGTGGCAAAATGCATTTTTATGTATATTTTTTCAATATATTCATGACTAAGATGTTTTTCAGTAAGAAAATCATGCTTGCGCCCCCCCCCTAGGGTATGCAAATTTGGCTCACTTTATCCCGTTTTTTTGTACACAGGAGTGTTCTTTATAATCAAAATTTCATAAAAATTTAAAATGCATAAAACCTTAATAAATGTGTTTGTTAAGCATTTCCACTGTGATCTTCTAATTAGTATAATAAAATATTTATGAGCGACAAAAATTCCTGAATTTAAACTAATTGAATTGGAAATTCAGAAATTTGCAATATTGCTGGTTGAAATTGTTTGAAAATTTATTTTACTCATAATTCTGTTTTTGTTCAAAACAAAAATTTCCCTCCAGCATCTCAAAATTACTTTGTCAAATTACCTGCAACTGCTGTAATCTACTAATCATTAGGGCTATTATCATTGAAGTTATTATCCACGGAGCGTTTTCAACAAATGACCCCCGTGTTGTTTTGTACAAAACGCTTGGCTTCACTCTAACTGCAATGCAGAACACGACTAGTCATTAATCGCTCTCAAGCAGATGCGGACACAAAAGGAACTTGTAAAATTTATTCATCCATTACTTGATAATGAAACACACATTGATAAAATATCTGTGAGTGAAACCTCATGAAAATCATCATTATTTATTTAACTATTGTTTACATATATATATATATATATATATATATATATATATATATATATCCATGATATATATATAAATCGGTTGGTGTTTTCTAAACGCTCTGTAAATTACATTGTACCCGACTATCAATTTCTTCTACGTTATGTCTAATGTCTCATCTAAAATGTTCAAGTTGTTTTGTATCTAATAAAACTAACAAATTTACTTGTTCAAGTTGTGATACACTTATCATTTACTTAAAAAGTGTAATGGCTTTTCTCAATCTTATATTGATGTGATCTTACAATATCATGAGCACTTTCTAGTATATTGCACTAAGTTTATCGACAATAAGTGCAAAATTAATTTCTTCTCTTCAGCCAACAATCAAAAGTCAAAGCTTCGAGATTAATGAGAAAATATCAGAAATTTCTAAAAACATAGAAATTATGAATACAAATCTTAATTCAACCACTGAAAGCCTAAAATCATTTAGCAATTCTTCATTTGGTCAAGTAAGCTCTAATGAACTTTACAAGCAACGCATTATTATTAGTGGTATTCCTGAAAACAACACTGACTCTAGACATGCTCAACTTCAATCAGATTTTTCGAACGTTATCAATCGATTTAACTATTTACAAGTCGATAAAGCGAGCATTAGAAACATGTTTCGAATTAGAAAAACTAAACCTAACTTTAATCGTAAATTAATTGTTGATGTTGGATGCGAATGGTCAAAGCGACTTATTCTTGCCAATTGTTACAAATTAAAGAACTTTAAAGAATTCAAAGTCTCCAGTTAAGTCCAAATGATCGAGAAATAGAAAGAAATTTACTAAAGAAAAGATGGCCAAGCAAGAAAAAGTGTTAAAATAAAAAATCTCAAAATTTATAAAACGGTGTCTGTTTAGATTTTCTGAGCAATAAGACCCTATCTTTAAACCTTTAAACATTCAAAGTTTATTAAATATTAAACGTCGCTTATCCCTTGAATTCTTTCTTATGATCTATGACATATAAATAGTGTCATTATGCGAAACGTGGTTTGAAAAAACATATAAGAAAAAAAAATTCCCTTTTTTAAATCTTGTTATAGCTGTTAGATGCGATCGCAGTTCTTCGCGGGAACATGGTGGATGCATCATTCTTTGCAATTCTAACTTTAACACATTTGAAGTAAGTTTTGATCCACCTTTAGATTTTGTTTGTAACATTATAATAAACTTGCAGTCAAGAGCAATTCTTTTTATTTGTATCTATATACCTCTCGTTGGCAGCAAATACAGACCTCAAATTTCTGAAATTGGTTCTGCTTGTAAAATTTCTTTCAAAGAAATTAAGGAACATGCTTTATTACACAACATCACATCAACCCAGGTTATCTGTTGTGGTGACTTAAATATTCCAAACGTAGATTGACTACTATTCAGTTCGATAGAGATCTAATTGATTTATTCGAAGAATATCACCTAGAACAAGTTGTACGCTTCTCAAAACATGAATCTGAAACCATTCTTGATCTTATCCTTGTTAATAACGTAGATTTAAATAATTTGGAAGCTATCAAACCCGTTTTCTAACTTTTCAGATCATGCTTTAATATATTTTAACTGCAATTTTGAAACTTGGAATGAATTTTCTTGTGAAAATAGAAAACCTAAACGAAATTTTCTCTGGTCTACAGCTAACGATGATCTAGGTCTTGTATTAGGAGCATCGCTATTTTCTTTTCACATCATGAGTAGCAACATTGATATTTTGTGGAAACTTGGCACTCTTCTTTACTGGAAATGTTAATGAAGCATCTACCTATGAAGCGTTCAAAGCGAATTTCTTTTCCAAATTAATTTTCATCACACACTATTCACTTAATTAATGTCGTTAATACTTTGAGGCGTAAATTTGTGTGTGATAGAAAATGCTCAATCTCTTCACAACATCTATGTAGTTACAACTAACGCCTTAGAATCCATAGAATTAGACAAAACAGTATCCGTAAATAGCTTTTCAAAGATAAGCTTTGAATTTGATTGTCATAAAATATTAAATATTTTATCTGTATCTAGTGTTGCTAAATGGAGCTACCTTTAATTCAGATGTTGGCATATCAAATGCTTTTAATACATTCTTCCATTCTGTATTCTCCAACAATTGCGACTTCAACTACAATATTAGTATGAATGAAAATGTTCTCAACTATCAAGAATTTCATATTTCTAATAAAGATGTATTTAATCATTTTTCCAACATAAGTTCAATTGGATTTTGGATCTGATAATATTCCAGGTTCATTTTTTAAGAAATATGCAAATGCTTTGACTCTACATGTAAAATACCTCTTTGAAAATATTTTATACGGCGGCGTTTTTCCTTGAATGTGGAAAACAGCAAAAATGATTACTTTTTATAAATCTGGAAAATATGTTGAAATTTCAAACTAGAGACCTATATCTATTTTGTAAAAATTGTCCTTAGTTTTCGAAAGAATAATCTTTGATTATCTGTATACGATAGTAAACGATCATATATCCTCTTCACAATTTGGATTTATTAAAGGTCGTTTAGTTACTCTACAATTACTATCTTTTTTAAATTCAATGTATGAAGACTTTGAGGAATAACACACCTTCATTTACTCCCTATATCAATTTTAAAAAAGCATTCGACAAATTATATCATAGAATTTTACTACAGAAGTGATCAACTTTTCCAATTGATAGGAGGCTTTTTACTATTCTTCAGTCATGTTTAGATAATCGTCATCAAAAAGTAGTAATCAATAATACAGAATCCAAAATTTTACCTGTAAAAAGTGAAGTACCACAGGGTTCTGTCCTTGGACCGCTTCTATTCTTAATTTTCCTTTATGACTTACCTTATATTCCTATGCAATCAAAACCGTATTGATTTGCTGATGACCTAAAAATTAGAGCAAATTCTTTTGAAAAAATTCAAAGCGATTTTAATTTACTATTAGACTGCTAAAGAAATGGAATTCAATTGTTTAAGTTTCTTGCTAATAGCGATCATTTAAAGATGGATCTATCTAATGGCTGCACTCTTTCATCTACAAAGACGTTAAAAGATCTTGGAATCTATTTTAATACAAACCTAAAATGGACTTATCATCTTCACAAAGAATCAGGTCAGCTAACTACGTATTTCTTCAATTAAAGTGCAACATTCCTTTTAACACCAACTGGACTTCTAAAATTCAGCTCAATAGATCTTTAGTATTATCTAAGATAACATACGCTTCTCAAACTTGGTTTTCTTCAATGCTTGATGCCAAAAAATTAGAGCACCTACAATCCCGCTGTTCGCGATGGATTTACAATTGCAATGGATATAAAATTCGTCTTCAAAAAATCAAATTATTACCTTTAACTCTATGTTTGCAATTTCTGGATTTAACATTCCTTAACAAACTTCTGCGAGAATATTACTCTTTTGCCTCACAATTTATAAAATTTTATCACTCTTCAAGAGGCTCCTCAAAAAAGCACAATACGTGTCAGGGCAGCATTAAACAGGGAATTTATTAAGTGTAACATTTGTTGATAATATTTGTAAATTTTTTATTTGGCTAATGTAGCTATTTTTGCAAAAATATAGCTTATTACCATTATTATTATTTCATTCTTCTCCCTGCTTCATGCTGGTATCCCTCTCAGCTCGGGGAACTCATCAGTTCCCAGGGAATCTGAGAGCTTTCCTCAGGCTACTGCTGTTCCTAATAATGCTGCCTTCTGTGCTACTGCTCCTCCCCACTTTGGTACTCCCAACTCCTCCAAGTATCTCTTATGCTTCTTACTCACTGCTTCTAGTGCTCCTACAACTACCGGCACTACTTTAACCTTTTTCAATTTCCACAGCCTTTCTATTTCCTCTGCTAACTCTCTGTACTTGTCTATCTTCACTTTCTCCTTGCTTTCTATATTCCTGTCCTTTGGTACTGCTATGTCTATCAATGTTCCCAATCTTTTGTCTTTGTCTACCACTACTATGTCTGGTAGTCACATTCAGCTATTGCATGCATTTTGCTTATCGCAACTACATTATTGTTCATTTTTATTTATTAATTTTAATACAAAGAGGCTATTTATTATCAAAAACTTTTAATTAGTCATTAAAAACATTCAATTTTGCACATAAACATGATCATGTTAGTGAATACAGACGAAAGTATAATATATTATCCCCGCTATATCAAGTACAATCCCATGCAGCTTTAATTTTATTTAAGTATAAATATGGCCGACAATCAATTTCTTTTCTTGATAATTACTTAAAAGTAAATCTTTGATCACATAAGTTTATTTGTAGCAGTATTTCATATCCTAGTTTTCACCGAGCAGCCTCTAATATTTGGAATGATTTAGAAAATGAGATAATAATAGAAAAAAATTACAACAAATTTAGAAAAAAATTAAATGTGCACTTTTACATCGACAAAATACAATCGGAGACACAAACATGCTAAACACATTTACTGGTTTTTACACTGAGCTCACCACACACATAGACACACACACACACAAATTTATTATTATATATATATATCATATTTAGTTTGTAGATTAATCGTAGCTTTTTAGCAAATATATTGCTTAGACCTATTATGAAAAGCCAGGAGCTAAATAAAGTTGAAAATCACAAAGAAGCCTTAAATATAGGCGAAATTTTGTAGAAAGCATTGATACAACAGTAGGGGACTTAGAAGGAAAAGTTTTGAATCTTCAAAGTTCTACTAGCTATTAGAAGATGAAGTAAATTTGGAGTTCAATTTCCAACCAAATAAACAACACAGTGGAGAGAGAGCCATTTCGAAACATTATTAATCTTAGTGGACTGTCTTCGTTACACAAAATTTAATGGTGCTGATTCATTTATAGATGCATTCAATTCATTGGAAGTAAGTAGATAGATATGACCTTAAAGCATTTACTTGATCGTATATAGTAGATGGAGTTCTTAAGTTACATGATTGCAGTTTAGAAAAACGAGGTTCACCAATCTTTTGTGTTATTATGATGAAGAAAAGATTTGTATGAATGAAGCGACTTTCCAGATCAAGTGAATGAAGTGATAACAATAAATGTAGTGCTTTTGTTATATATGAGAAACATAATTCACTCTTATCTTCTTCATCAATGAAGTTTTTCTTAAAATCTGTTTAAAATATATTTCACAAGAATCTTACTCCTCTATTAATTTAGGTTAATAGTGGTGACAAATTTAACCAATGCAATAATATATAATGAATTTTAATTGACCATGGCTTCAAAATGAAAAACTCCTTGTACTTGAGAGTAAGTGGAAGTCATTGTGAATTTGAAATTAATACAATGAATTGCATTGCAATAGTTTGTATGCATCATTTGTCTTCTCTTCTGCTAAATGAAAATAAAAACTAGCCTCGCCAATTGACCTAAAAGAAATATTTCAAAGCCTAAAAACATTATTACAACTAATGTAACCCAATTTTCAAACAATAGTCTGCTTAACATGTTACCGAAGGTATAAACAATAGGTGGGGAAATATTAGTATTTATTATTTTATATGTAATTAAAATGTAGGAAATGTCAAAATATACTGCATAAGTTTACTATGCTTTCAACAGAACATGTGTAATGCACAATTAATTAAAGCTATTTGAAGAAACGCACAAATATATACACTTTCTAAGACGTGGAGTAGAAAAAGCATTTATATATAAATTGACAGAAATTCCACCTCAACCATCTGCTGCATCACATTGAAATAGGAGGCGAAATCAACTGAAGTGTACACACAACTATTTTTCAACTATTGTATATAGAAATGCAGCAAACATTTCCTAAAATAATTTTTAAAAAAATAAGAATCATAAGTCGGAAATGTCATTTACAAATGCATTTAGCCGCAAGCTTACCAGAATTGTTCATCACAATGAGAACGCGACTTTAAGAAGCTAAAGTTATTGAAAATAAATCAAAGTTTTAATTAAGCTCAAAAAACGTATCCATATAATATAATGAATAAGTGTATACGCTTATAGTAATATATAGTATAAATAGAATATATAGTAATATATATATATATATATATTATGGGATGTCTAACTGCAATTCCTGTATGCAAAGCAAAACAAATAATGTCACATCATTTTAGCAGACAATCAATACTATTAGAGTAATTGTAACGAATGCTCCCTGTCCGGTCTCTTTGTTATATCATTGAAATGAAAGCCAGCATGGTGTTATTTAACCAGATTCGCACTTCAACGGTTTGATTTCTTTCAGGAAAAAGAGCTACCCAATTTCGCGATTACATGTTTCCTTTCTTATTAAGTATAAGAGACAGCTATATTACTATCTTCTGAATTCAATGGTAGTGTCAGTGTCTGCTATCTACAACTTTGAGTAATTCACTTTTTAAATTGGGCAGTATAATTACGAATAGTTAAAGTGATATTATGCGAGAAAGCCAACGTCAAATGTTTGCACAAACTAATTCAATAATTTAATGTAAGCGACTATTTATATATATATATATATATATATATATATATNCTTCGTAAAAGCAACTAAGTTTGAGGAATTAGGGTTGGGTTAGGGTTAGGCTTAGTATTTTTCCAATAAATACATGCAGTATCTAGGTACTTTAGTGTTTTTATGAAGTTAGGTAAGAGAAATACCAATTTCACTGAAATTCTTAATTTCACAATCTTACTGCAGTTGATCCGAAGCTTGAACAAATGTACCACTATCTATTAACACAAGGAATGATCTACGTAAGCCAGGAAGGGTTCTTTTGACGCATAAACTGGGGATTCGTGGGAGGCAAAATTCTGCACGTAAAATAAAGAATAGCCTTCAACCAGTACGTATAAATCCATTCCCATCATCTGCATAGTCTTTCAGTTGAACCAATGAATATGTGAAATCAATTCAAAATATTTCAATAAATGCACCCTACAAAGTACTAACCCTCAAAACACTAACATAAACACCACTGTGTCACCCATTCGTGAAAAATATTGTAATGCCACAATATAGATCATTGCTTGAATTTATGCTTCTTTCCCATCCTGTAATTGGTAGTTTATTTGATGAAGTTTTTTTTTCAAATCTCTATATTTCTCTTCTAGGAATTTTTTGAACAAATAAATAAATTTGATTTTAAAACGTAATAAAAATATGAATTTAAAATTTGTTATTTCTGCTATTGAAATAAATAAGTGGAAATAATTATTTGAAAGCATGTTGAGAAAATTGATTATACCCACTAGCTTATCGCTTTGTCTGTTTGCTTCAAAGCTGGGAAATTTATAAAGAGAGTTAATATACTGAATTTAGGTCACGTTACCTTAGAAAATGTTTCATAGACTCAGTCATTTATAAGCTTAGCTTCCAATAAATTAGAAGATAAACTTTATTTCTGAAAAGACTTTTTATTGTTACTTCACACACTAGTGTTCTAAGTAGATCAATTCAGTTTCTAATGTTTTGATGAATAATATTTATACATTTCTTAAGCTACTCTTAGTAACATATAACAAAGAGATTTTTTAGCAATACGCTCAATTTTTAGATTATGAAATCAAATTTTTACGTAATCTTTTATCAGAAATTTTGTTTTTATCGTATGCTCCTGTGAAGGGGCACGCTAAAACAATCTCCATGAATATACACGTAATGAACATTAAATTAAAAAATCAAATCTTAACATTTTGCTAAATTACATTATATTGATTGAATTACATCAAAACTAGTGAAGTAACGGATTTAAATAAATTTTCACGTTTAATATTTCCAAATATTCTGAATAAATTCGAAATCAAAATTTAGAATTTACTAAATTGTTCACTCTGAATTCAAATTTTTCACTTTTATTTACGTAGCATATATATGTATAGAGATAGTTTTTAAGGGTGCCACTTACAGGAGCATAGGAGGAAAACTAAATGTCTGATTAAACATTTAGATGATTATTTGACTTTACAATGACAAAATTGAGCATAGTATTTAAAATCAAAGTTAATCTGTTAATTTTGAAGATGAGTGACTCAATACTTATGACTGGTACTGCATATATATATATATATATATATATATATTATCAATAGTTTATATCATATACTAGCATGTTTCAAACACCTAAACTTAAGAAATCTTCCCATTACTTTTCATATTTGCAAATCATATTATAATTTTTTCATTATTTTGTCCTTATTGAGATACACTTGTAATATATTTCCTAAAATATTCCAAATTCACCTATTGACTATGTAAGTTTTCTTAGATTCATTCAGGGATATCAAAATATATTCGATTCTTAGTTAACATAAAAATTGAAATTTTGTACGAGGAATACAAGCGAAATATATTTACATCAACGTGAACTTATGAAAAAATGTTGAAAATTCTTAGAAAAATTATACCAACATTTCCTAGTAGTTAACTATAAAAGCTTGGAAGTGATAAATTTGCAAGCAAAGGGCTTAAGATGTCTAAATTCTTAACATAGGTGCAATATCGTTTGCAGCGTAGCTAATGCTTTTCAATTATTATGAAAAAATCAATTTGTAGTCTAAAATATGTAGGTATATGCTGCATATACAGAAAGAACTTATATTAATATTTAGTAGAACATTCGCAATTCACAAATGTGATTGCATTGCATTAAAACGGAGTCACAGTACTTTTACTAAATAAATTATTAAATAGACTGAATGTTTTGGCTTTGTATATTCCACTTATACATATTTTAAGTAAGGATTTTGGTAAAAATAGCGCTGTGTAATTGTATAATTTCATTGGCTAAAATCAATTAAATACTCAATGGACAGTGTCCTTCATTCTGTAGCTTTTATGCAAACCAGCTTTTAGCACAAAAGGCGTATTTTTCCCAATTTCATTGACTATTTTAAATATACGCCGCTTCATTTAAGCAGGACACTCGGCTAAGATAAACCTTCTAACCTTTATGATAACATCCATTCTAATTTAATTCAAATCCAATTCGATTGCTTAGCAAATCCTCGATACAAAGGAAGCCACCAATTTATTTGTAATTGGATGTAGAATTTAATAAAATGCATTATTAAGATTTAAAAAAAATTATAAGAGTTTTTTTCTTAACTGAAATTGTGTTAATGAAATCTTGCTCTTATGTGTTTTGTAGTTCATTCATATATATATAATGTTTGTGAAAAATTAATTTCATTTTTTCATTTTCTGATCTTATGTTTCCTTGTTTCCTTGTACTTCGAATATTTACTAACTCCTAGAAACGTTTAATGGAGTTTTCTTTGATACAAAGAAGTAAAAACTTATTTCTAGAAAGACTTCTGGTTAAGGTTCGTGGCCAGTGAAAAATGGAAATTTTATATCTCTGGTGTCAGGAAAGCCATTTTACCATTAGGACAGTTGTTTGAGATCAGGACATTTCATGCATAAATTAAGATAATTAGCTATATATATGTATATATATATATATATATATATATATATATATTGGCTAGTAGAGAAAATTTTTGGTATTATTGAAATATTGGCAAATTTGGCACCAAATTATTTATGAAAAATTCTCAATAATTCATCAATTACAAAACATATCTCAATTTCTTGAGCCAAAATTTTTGAAATTGTCCTGAATAATATGTAGACGAAATTTCATAGTAACCGGACGGAAATTGACGGCGTTTTGTGTTTACAAATTCATGAAAATATGATGTAAATGTCTTTCGAGAAATAGCCAAACAAAGATAAAACAGAGTAAGCACATAACAAAAGTCACATAATTCAGATTTCCTTTTTTATTCTCCCTCAAGTTTAATGTTGGTCAAGTACAATTTCTTCAAAGCTAAAGCACAAGGTTTAGCTGGATCATGTGTCAAATGCGTTGCTAGGGGCGTTATGGAAACGATCTATCCATTTTGTGAGCCCGAAAAGCCAGATATCACCATCCAAGAGGAGAATGAATTGAAAATCAGATTTTGTGTCCCAAATAGGTTAAAAACACTAAAACAAACAATCGTCCTATATCAAGAAACTCCGAAAATATTCAATGGCGAGGAACCTCAAACAATTTTTGTTTAGTGGATGATTAAAATTTTTTACAAGTGAATTGATAAAAAACCTGTCTTCAAAGATCCAGACGCTGTCTATTGAATTCTATAGCTACAATGGTCAGTTTCCTGATTAAAAGTTCAACATTTTATAGTATTTGTAATCAATTTCCTGTAATCATCATTTATATAGCTATTCATTAAGTTTAATGTTTTTCAAAACAAAGTTTTCTAAAGTATTTGATGCAGTGCATTTGCAGTAATTGGATGCCGCTGAATTTCGTTTTATCATTATCAAAGACGGATTTTTTTCTTTGATTTAGTATATTATAATAAATATAAATTTGTATTTTTTCTTTGTCCCTGTGCCAAAGCAATTTAATTGAAAGAACTCTAAACAGTTTATCGTGTTATTTATTTATGAACTCTGGACACAAGTAATTGAATTAAATAAGATTTTCTAGATCACATCAAATTTAATGAACCCATATGGCATTATGCTGCTATGTTAAAAATAATCTTAAGTTTTGTGATTTTTAAAAATTAAGAATGCAACTTGGCTATTAAAATTAATTAAACGTACCTTGCATAATTTTTGAGAAAAAAATTATATTTTTGAAATATATTTTACAGGTAAAGGTTAAGTTAATGAACAAATTTTAAAGGAAAAATAACATTTATAAATCCAAGTTTTAACAGCGAAATATCTTTAATTTTCTCTGTGTCTGTCTCCGGATTGAACCATCAAATGTGTGGCAGAGTTTTAATGTATCAAGTGTGTACACAATGTGTATGAATTGAAAATTTTTTTTTTGATATAATGCTAATTTTTTTAGACTAAAATTTGCATATTGAAATTGCTTATTTGACATGAAATTTTTTGCTTGTATTTGATACTTGTGCTATGCAAACTAATAGTAATGAATTTTCTGCTTTCTGGAAGAACAATGAAATCTGATGTTTTAGAAAGAGTCGAAAATGGTTTCCATTAGTAAAATTGTATTTTTCAATTAACATAACATATATTGGGTTTTGGCCAACCGTGGGTACTTGCCTGCTAAGAAACAGTGAAGTATTTGGGTGTTGAAATTGATAACCAGCTGACATTCAAAAAATTCGTGCAATCAAAAATAACAAAAATGATTGCTGGAATGCAATACCGAAAACAAATTAAAAGTTTAACACTGAGTAAATTAGTATTAGATGCACTGGTAATGAGCCATTACAGATATCTATGTGTTTTGCTAAATAACATAAATTTAGAACAAAATGCAAGATTAAATAGAATTTTTAATAGGTCAATACTTACAATGTTTACTAGAAACTAGTAAATTTGTATGTAACTCGTCCACATTTTCACCTATATTTATAACTAAATACGACTGTTTAATGTACATCTACAAAGGCATACATGACTTAAACCATGGAAATAGTTTTCTAAAGAAATACATAAATGTATATAAACGGTCACTTCGCTTAATAAATAACATCTTAATAAAATGCAAATACTGGGATTCATCATATATCACAAACGTCTGTCGTATGTGCAACAAATTGAAACTATAAGGAAATTTAAAAAATTGCTAAGAGAAAATTTACTATCTGATCAATACATCTTTGGTTACAATAAGAAACAAAACGTGAGACGTATTTATTTTAACACTTTTTTGTTTATTATTTATTTTAACATTTTTTTGTTTATTTTTTATGATTAGTGCCGTAGCTTTGTTTTCTATTTGTCTTATTGTATATGTTTGTTAAAATTTGTAAATATGTATAAACATTAAATACGGAAACATGTGCAATGTAGGAAATTTTAATAAATTATTTAATAAGAAAAAGAAGCATTACCTAAAATTCTTATATACATAGTGACATGTGAGGAGATGGCTTATTAGTCTTTTGCCATAGTTATTTCTAAAAGGGAACACATTCTGTATTATGAGATCTTTACATATTTTTGTCAATGCAATATCATACCCGTACTATGGAAGCCCGTACCTTGGTGCGAGCCCTGCCCTGGGTTATCGGTATCGGAATATCGCCGTGCCTTACCAATCCATAAGTTTTTCAATCAATAGTATTTCTTTCTTATGTATACGTCCAAAATTTCTAAACACAAATTTTCAGAAGCAAGTTTATGCTATTTAAAAAGGGGGGACTGACACCCAATATTACAGGAAAAATTGTAAGCAAAAATCTTTTCGAAATCGAAAAACCAAGGCAGAAAAATTTTTACAAAAGTAAATTTACACAAATTGCAATCGTTTTTTTAGTAGCAAGTCGATTGATGATATCTGGAATGTCAATTCTAAAATCGCTATGTGAGACTAATGAATTTATTTTCGGTCATTGAATTTCTGAGGTACGTCTTCGAAATATTTAAATCTGAAAAAGAGCGGTCGATTGTCGACGTTGTGACAGGGATTCCTGCAAAAATCAGAAGTAGAATGAAGAGTGTTGACAGACAGATGGGATAACAGCGCAGAGCCCTCCAATGCTGCAAATGTTGGTTCTTAGGCAGCCAGCACGTTGGTTCATTTCTGTACTCAGAGCCTAAATATGATATTAAAAAAAAACAAATCACGATAGAGCGTCACACAATCACTGAACTTTTCTGATGAGGCACGTGGATTAGTTTTGAAGTGGGCTGGGACAGTTTAGACAACAAGTGAACAATTTTAAATTTTGAGGAAAAGAGAACATTTTCAATTAAGTGTTCGCAGGTGTTCACTGCTTCTATTAGATTTATAATTTGTAAAATTAACTTTAATGTTTTTGAACACCTCATAATATCTGGACACATCTTACATACATTTGATTTTTTATTTTATCATATGCATACCATTTTTTAATCATGATAACAATTTAGTTAGAGTAATTCACTTCTAAGTGAATAACGATTTTTTCGGAGATTGAATTTCAGAGTGAAGGCAAAGATTCGCTTTTTCTCTCCTCCTCGTGGTAAGATATTAACAATTAGCTAGTAAATGGCAAATGGTAACGTAATACACCTTGTTATGTCCTAACTTCATTAAGATGTAATTCGACACTATATTTGGAACCACGCAATGATTTTTAAAATTATTTACACTATCTTCCATGAGTTGACTATAAAACAAGAAATTCCCATTTTACTCTAATTTAATGAATGATTAATTTATGCAATGAATTTTCTACTTTACTACTAATCACATGTGACTATGCATTGACATGTGTTATTAATTTCAATAGTGAAAATTTAAGAGTTCGCTGAGCTTACAATGAGACTATCTATATTTCTTTAATATGGTTGAGAACTGGGCTACAGGCATTTTCCCAGTCTTACTTTCAACTTTTGCCAGCAAATCATTAAATTCAGAATTTTTCGATTTGAAAATGTTTAGGTGTTTTAA
>CABFPE010000505.1:306969-325197 GCA_900660155.1 Hofstenia miamia
ACTGGACATGTGTCTTTGCGTCTCCGCAAAGCTAATTCCTCGCTATTCGCCCTGTTCCTTAATGTTCCTTTTAATACCTCGTCCGCTGTGAAGCTCTCTTTGTTCAAGTCCATTCCTCGCGCCATTCCTCTCTACGCGTCTCCTTGTTGGTGGCCTTCTCGTGCTTTGTTCCACTCCATAGAAAGTTTCCAGAAACGCGCTTTCAAATGGATTTCCTCTTTGCACTATAAAGACGCTCTGCTGAAATTCTCCACTCTCCCGCTGTCACTCTACTTCCATGCCTGTGATCTCCTTCTGTTCAATCGACTACTGACTCGCAAATTGGATCTTGATCCTTTTGATTTCATTAAGTTCTCTAATTCCTGCTGCACTCGCTCTGATGATGTTGTCACCTTCTCCATTCGTCGTACAAAGAAACATCGCACCCTTCACTCGTTTTTCAATCGTGCTTGTACTGCTGCTAATTACATTTTGACTCGCAGCCCTCCAACAGCGATTGATTTCTTTTCTCCGCCACCGAGCTTCAAGAAATCTTGGATGGCTTTCCTTGTTTTTATTTTTTGTTGTGTATGCCTTCAGCGGCTAAATAAAGTCATTGATTATTATTATTATTATTTTCAATTAAGTGTTCGCAGCTGTTCACTGCTTCTATTAGACTTGGAATTTGTAAGATTAACTTTAAAAATTTGCAACACCTCATAATATCTGGACAAATTTTACATACATTTGATTTTTTATTTTATCATATGCATACCATTGTTTAATCATGATAACAATTTAGTCAGAGTAATTCACTTCTAAGTGAATAACGATTTTTTCGGAGATTGAATTTCAGAATGAAGGCAAGGCTTCGCTTTTTCTCTCCTCCTCGTGGTAAGATATTAACAATTAGCTAGTAAATGGCAAATGGTAACGTAATACACCTTGTTATGTCCTAACTTCATTAAGATGTAATTCGACACTATATTTGGAACCACGCAATGATTTTTAAAATTATTTACACTATCTTCCATGAGTTGACTATAAAACAAGAAATTCCCATTTTACTCTAATTTAATGAATGATTAATTTATGCAATGAATTTTCTACTTTACTACTAATCACATGTGACTATGCATTGACATGTGTTATTAATTTCAATAGTGAAAATTTAAGAGTTCGCTGAGCTTACAATGAGACTATCTATATTTCTTTAATATGGTTGAGAACTGGGCTACAGGCATTTTCCCAGTCTTACTTTCAACTTTTGCCAGCAAATCATTAAATTCAGAATTTTTCGATTTGAAAATGTTTAGGTGTTTTAATGACTGTAGGGATCCATTCTCTAATTCTTACAACTTATTAAACATAATTCCTTCATAGAATTGAAAACCTGATATAGTAGGTCTTTGTAGCAATGCTTTCCAAACATATATTACTAGCACAGTTATTTTATATATAATAAAACAATTCATAGACTTTGATCCTGTTTTATAAATAACAAAATCAGTGATTTTTATTAGTATATTATGCAAAATATTAATGTGAGATAAAATGCTGAATTATAGAAATAAAAACAAATATTAATTCACTGATATAAGGTAAACTTTATTAATCAATTTTCCTCTTCACTCGAGGTCAATGGAAAGCATAAACATTAATCAATACAGATTAAAAAATAGTTCTTTTTAATTGCTATGGATATTTTAATTTCAAAGAGAATTGAATTATCCATGTTTAGTTTAAACAAGGTTTAGTAACAGATATGTATACAGACTTCCCTAATTAAGGTTTACTCATTAAATGCCTTCGAAGTGAATTTAAGGAATTTGCGCAAATCGAATACTATAATATATTATAATTCTTTCTTGCATATACATAAAGTTTATTTTTCGTTTTGATGTGCTATTATTTAAAAAAATTAACTTTTATTGAAAAAATATTCCTATTTGTAATAATATATTTGTACATTTGAAGAAGGTAACACGATTTGTTATGCATAGTACTCTATAAGTTTGGAAATGTGTTCTCAGTTTTTTTAACTTAGGAAGTAACCATTACTCTCTTTAGGATTTTCAAAACTAAAGAAGAACACACCACTAAATCTTGATAACTATAATTCTCATAGTTAATGTCAAATTGTATTAATCAACTGAATTGAAGCTAAATAGTGCGCGAAAATTGCATTGCAATGAAGCTAATAATTACATAAATATGTTAATTGTATGAAATAATCAGAAGTGCCTTCAGTAATTTAGCATTAATAATTTTATACTCGCGTCAATTTTTTTAAATTCAAATATTATCTATGAGATATAGGACGCCACACCTACAGCCTACAACCTAAAAACTGTTTAAAATGGAATGCTATTTTGGCCATACCAATTTGAATTTTGTAAAAGTTGAAAACTTAAATCTGAAATTGCTTTTGTAGCATTTCCGAGTTATACATTTAGTTTTCCATGCTGTTTATTAATGTTCTTCGTATTGAAAATAGTTCCATTAAACTTACTATTCTATACCTACATCAAAAATTTGAGTAAATTAGTTATAGCTAAGAGTCATTTAGCTAAAGACAGACTTCATTCACAACTGCTTTACCTAGTTTTTGTGTTAAAGCTAATCATTCAACATGATATGGTTCCTAAATTCATTTTTTGATAAGAAATCAGTTTTTGTAAAGACAAGTAAAGCCAAATTGTCAGGTAATGAATTTTCATGTTCATAATTTTAAAGAAAAACTTCGCGGTGCTTAGAATGGAAAATATATCTCTGATAAAAAATTACTACAGATTTGAATTCTTATAGTAAAAATTTCATTCTACGTCGTTGTTTGTCCAGATCTTTTTTGTAAACGAAATGCATATAGCATTTGCTTTGGTTGCGCTCACGAGATCTTTCTGCATTATCAGAGCTGTCTTGCTTAGCCTAATCGACAGTGACAGTCATATACTGCACTATTCTTTTATACTCAAAGCTAAGCAAATGGGTAGTAACAATTGGTCTCTTGTGTTAGCCTTGTTAAGGCTTTTCAATGTTTTATAGGGCCCGCCGTGCGCAGTGATGTCTACATCTAAAAAACTTTTCGACCAGTGTTGCCAGTATCACACGATTGTTGACACCCAGGTCTGATCAGACACATGCAAATATCAAATTTCTAAGCCCAGACATGTCCCAACACTCTAGCTATGCAATAATAAATTAAAAGAAAAACGAAGCTTATCTTTGGAGTAAGGCCGTTTATAAAGCATTCAATAAAATTTTGATATCCTCTGAACAGTCGTACTTTATGTTTTGTAGCAGTTTGGGCTCAACTTGAAAAGTCGGTTTCATACTTTAACTGGAGGCGGAAGTCCCTATTTATTTTCCCTTAAGAAGAAGAAAAGAAGAAATCTTTATAGTGTAGCAGTTGTAACTATTACATTCAACTATTGCTTACACTACTACAATAATTGTGTCATTAACAAGTTAGTAAACAAAAAATGAAATAACAAGAAGACAAGGAATATGCTATAAAACAACAGAATACAAAAAAATAGATATAATACAAAAAATAGATATAATTCAAATAGTATTGATATGACTCTGACTATTACTTGTTCCATTTCTTCTGAAATTTGTATCCTTTCCATGCTGATTTACCAAATTTTGTAATATAATGTGAAGTCAGATATTTATCAATTTAAGATTTACATTTAAATTTTTCTCTCAGTTGCTTAACTTTAATTGGAACTTTGTTCCAGATTTCTATTGCAGAATTTATAAATGAATGTTTCAAGAAAACTTTTTTAAGTTTTACTTTCCCTATTGTAGAAGTTCGTTTATTTATTAAATTAATGCTAAAAGAACGAAATTCTACTTTATCATACCGCATGCGTCTGTTAATGTTCCAGTGTTTTCATAAATTCATATAAAACTTCAATAGTTCCTTATTTGCCTGGTATACCAGTCCAGCAACTGAGCACAACATTTCAAATTTGAGGTGATATGCCTCAATCATTGCATGTAATGCATTCTGATAAGAAATGGATAGAAAATTTTAATTATTTGGAAATAGTCCAAGAATTGATTAGTGCCATCTCACGTGGTTGTGAATTTTTCAGACATTTCCAAGCTTAGAATTATTTTGCACTAGTTGCATGTTTACAAACCCTAATTTTTTCTTGTGATTTTTTGCATACCCAAGAAAAAATTTGTTCCGCCGCCACTGCTTCTACAAGACAAGTTGTCAATGTATAAGTTATTGTTGATTAGAAAATATTTGATTTAATAGATGAAGGCATTACTAATGTGCCTGCTATGCTGGATTATTGTTTCTTTTATAGCTACATATTCCTATTAAAATTCATGGCATGTATTGTCTAACGTATTATATATTGCCATGAGGCCAAGATAGAAGCGAAAAACCGGCATCAATGATGCAATTAACTTTCAAAATTTTTATTTTTATTGTGATGTTACAATGATATTTTTATAGCGACATTTTGTTTTGTTGCTAACTTATGTTTAATTTATTATGCTGTTTTTGAGTGTGTGTTTTGACATTATGAATACCTGATCTTAGCATCGACGGCGGCAAAAGTGTATACGGCGCCGCATGGCAGACGGCTAATATGACTGCCTATGACAAATCTGCCTTCCTCTGCATTGCATGATATGTGTCAATATTTTCAAATTGCAATTTTAATTCATCGTCAATTCTAGTCCACATTGTTTTTATAATGGGGGAATTTTTTAGTTTATTTATTGAATAGGCAAATGCCCACGCAGTTGACAAGTGACTGTTCAGTATTTTACAATTTCAAAGTATCCACGCATTTAAACTTTAGCATCGACAGAGTTTCAAATAATATCAAGATATAAATGAAAGGAGGTTAGTAAGTGCATGTACACTCAAAGCATTATATATAAATGGGTAAATTCACTTACAAAAGATGGAGCTATTTTGAACAAACTTGTCAATGCCAAATTTATGTTTATGCTGAATTATGACAGCTTTTTCATTCTCTTACAAGTAAGGATAAACGCACACTTTAAAATATAAAGCACAACCAGAATGTCATTTAGAGCTCTTATGGATTTAAGTAATATCTTTAATTTTGGAAATTAAAAAATGAGGGATATTATAGTATCAAACACTCAAAAACTACCAAGCCGAGGCAGTTTATTTTTCAAATAAAAAATGCCAAATTTGCAACAAATTTTAAAATTTAATCGTTTTAGAGTTTCATAAATTTAATCTTTCTTGAATTTGATCAGTGCATTGGCTTTGGGTTGGATTTTAAAAAAAAATTGAAAATACAACTCAGATCAAGCATTTATTTTTAATTCAGAATTCGGTCCTTTGGTCAATTATTGGCAGTTCGGGTTTTGTGGTGGTCAAAAATTTCATCATTTTGTCATTATGTTCTTGAAGATCACTTGTGATTACAGACCCTGCTTAGATATTAAAGTAATATATATGTTTTCAACGTTTTAATAGAATTTTTTGTTACTCTGCTAGCATTTCAAAATTATATATATATATATATATATACCTGTAGACAAAAAGTTCATAATCAGAGTGGGGACTACAAATAATGAATTCATATTTGCAAACATTTCAAGGGTATTCAACGAGAGATTTAGATAAAGGGAAGTACTTACTGTTGATTAACATATATTACAGAAAATAGGTCGTAGGAAAAATTAATACGAAGTGGTTTTAGTTCTACTAAGTCCCCGCTGTGATGAATATCAGCAGCGGAAGGATTATTGAAAATGTTTCCTCATCTAAAGCTAGTTATGCTTTTGGGGTATGCAATATGCAACATATATTACCAAGACTTAAACTACCCTGAGGGTGGGGGATTAATAAAAATCAAGAGGTTAATACAAATTCAAAGTTAGGTTTTCATTAATCGTACTGATGAATAGATCGTGTAGGCTCTTCTTAAGCGCCGACTTTTTAGTTTTAATATATCGATGTTGTAGGTGGCACTGAGTGTGTTGGGCAGTCTTACAACTCTTCTGAAGTAGTTCTTTTCAGATATCTTCTTTCTGGTAGTAGAAACTTCGAATTGCACATTACTTGAAGATCGAAGTTTGTCCAATCCAACAAGAATGGGAAAATGACCCGGGATAATCCATGATCTACCGTTGAAGCACATTTTCATGAATAATAAGTCGTAAAGTTGAAATAGCACAATAATGGGATACAGCCGATAATTGCTGGCTACAGCAAAGGAAAACCAATACAGGCAACGTCTATGAAAACTATCAAGCTTATGCAGGATGACATCACCAGGAAACCATGTCTGGCTTGCGTAAAGTAAAATACTGAGAACACATGACTGTATAAGCCTAGCCTTTACCGTCTAGCTAGTTTGAAACGGAACATTGTGCTTTATCATATGAAAAGCATTTCTAGCATTTTGAAGCTGCGTCAAGGCGTGTAGGTTCCAACCTAAATTGGGGTCCATAATAACACCTAAGTCTTTAACGTGTTGAACGGAATAGATAGTTTCACTGTCGATAACAAGCTCAAAAGGTTGGTTACAATAGAAAATGAGAAGTTGAGTCTTGGAAACATTAATAGTCATGCCATTAGACTAATTCCAGAGTAAGGACCTTTGAATATTTGTCATTAGAAGGTTTTTGTTACTACGAAGAACTTTACAGTTATCGACGTATATAAAGCTATCGAAGTTGATGAAGCTACCAGACATATCGTTGATAAACATAAGGAAAAGCAAGGGACCTAAAATGCTCGCCTGAGGAACACCGCTTGTCATTGCAACTTTTGGTGAGATATTCTCATCAAAGACGATACATTAATAACGTTTAGATACGATCTTGATCTCAAAAATAAGAAGAAATTGAAAAAAGCTATCAAATATTCAGCAATAATTTTAAATATATCCAAAGCCTTAGCAGTGGAATTTGTCACCAAAACATTGGCACAAGATTTCATTCGACAAGTGAATGAAATACCTTCAAATGAAAATCATCTGCTCTTTAATGCAATTAATTCCAAAGATGACACTTATCAGGGTTGTCTACGTATGACATCAAGTACAATATTCTGTTGAACAAAGAAAATGAATTATTCCTTTGTGACTGTAGCTCGAAAATTCCTCACTTATCACACGTTGCTTAATCCATTGTTTTAATTTCATATTTTTTGTATAGTTTTCAACTTATACCCTATTATCATGTACTTGATACAGGAATTAACGCTATTATTACTATTATTATTATTATTATTATTATTAAAGATAAAATCATAGTGGGTAAGGATACTGCATATACATCCAGCAATGTATATATTGCTAAGAAAAGTAATGTGCATATCTTTATATATATAATATATATATATATATATATATATATATGCTATACGACCGGTTTCGATTTAAAATCATCGTCAACACAAATTTTGTGGTAATATGATTTACAATTCACTACATTTAATT
Source organism: Hofstenia miamia (assembly GCA_900660155.1). Taxonomy (NCBI): domain Eukaryota; kingdom Metazoa; phylum Xenacoelomorpha; order Acoela; family Hofsteniidae; genus Hofstenia; species Hofstenia miamia. Next base: position 314,403 of record CABFPE010000505.1, read on the forward strand.
TTGTTAAATATGCATACACTAAAAAATATTCAATATGTTGGTCGTGCTTTATTTATTCATTAGTCGTTGTTTATTTGAGTTCTTAATAATTAGGGCTTCAGAAATCTTAGTATTATGTGTTTTCATAACGATCTTAAAATTATTGATGTTTGGTCGATGTTGGTGAGTATAAATTTCGGAATTTAAGTGCACTGATAGATCTTCATTAACCCGAGTTTGGAGGTATCGCTTTGTTTCACCGATGTAAGAAGGGTGACATTTTTCACATGTAAACTTGTATACAATTGATGAAACAAGCATCTCTTGAGTCGGATCTTTGTTGCGAAATATATTAAAGGTCTTCTTAGTTTCTAGTATTGGTCTAATTTTTGTGTATCTTAATTTCGCATTAGTTTTATTTATTCTTAGCCTTAGCAGTTGTTGGTACTCTTCAATATATGGCAACTTCCAATATATTGTTTCTTTATCATTAGATTCATCTTGTTTACATATTAAGTCAGGTTTCTTTTCTGAAGCCCTAATTATTAAGAACTCAAATAAACAAAGACTAATGAATAAACAAAGCACGACCAACTTATTGAATATCTTTTAGTGTATGCATATTTAACAAAATCAAATGTAGTGAATTGTAAATTATATTATAACAAAAATTGTATTGACGATGAGTTTAAATTGAAACGGATCACATAGCANCATCTTTAATTTCCCTCAATTTTATCACTGATGAAGCTATGAGTATGTAGCGAAACATGTTTGATTTTGAATAAATTTGTTTTTTATATGGAATATATATATATATATATATATATATAATCAGTCACTATGCAGTTATATACGTTCAGATAATCAAGTAATCTATTGCACCTGGGAGCATTAATTACTTCCAACTGTTTCTTTTTCTCTAGGCAGGCTTTCCAAACCTCATTGAGGCGTGCCATGCACAAAGTAAGAGTTCTTGTCATCACAACGAATCAATAAATTCTCCCTTAAAATTTAATTTAGAGTCATTAATGTTTTTCATCATTCGTTATTGTTGATGTAGACAATTTGCAAATTCTCAACAGACATCTGGGAGATGTTCCTTAGAGCAGGCAAATTGTTTTAGGCGTAACATTTCCCTGATGTGTGCGTCTAGCTCAATATAGCCTGTATTGAATACATTCGATTAATTTTAAATTATTCATTACTAAATAACTGGTTAAATCACTTAAATTACAGTCCTTTCCAAATTCATTCTCTCACCCAATGACTTTTCATGTATTCATCCATGATTTGAAAGATTATTAAAATCTGTGGCAATTTCGTGATGGTAGATATATTCAAATTCTATTAAAATTTAATAAACGTATTTCAGATATTCCCCAATTTATACGTCTGAACCTGTCTATATTGGGAATAGTAACACTCGTCTAGGGGTTTTGGATGCTCTTAATATCGATTAAAAGGCTTACATATTCACTTTGGTAAGTGGTTCACCGATATTAAAACGAGGAACCTTAGTATTTTATTGCAAATCAGCATATTTCTCTCCACTGCTTAAACATAAATTCCTATATGATTAACTGGTAAACAGATAGTTGTGATAATCACGTTTCTGTGCAAAAAATCGTATTCGTCTGGCATTTGTTCAAATCCAAGATATTTCTTCTATTTGTGGGATTCACCTTTAAGTTTCTTTTAATTCTCAAATTGTAACACATTAAAAAAGCTATTCTATTGAATATGTATTCTATTAGAAGATGGCGAATTTTTAATTTAAAAATTGCAATTAAAATCATTCGTGAATGTTGTGTTGATTAGCTATGCTGCTTCTAACTCCATTATGTGATGCATATTCACTACTAATAATGTTGTTCAGATCGGGATTCTTAGATCAGGTTTATCAGGATTAATCAGGTCAGGTTTCAGGTCTAGTTTGAATCTTTATAAATCAGGTCCAGGTCAAAGCAAGATCGACACTAGCCATTTGCTTGATCAATTCTATATCATTTTGGTCTTATAGAATGGAAAAATCATGTTTAATCAGTCCGGTTAATAATTTACTTAACTGTTTTTCTTCACTACATATCTGAAATATGTTATAGGCTGATGCAGAATATGAAAAATGATAGCCGGGGTAACAGTATATAATTACTGTAGTCTATCTATTCAAATTTTCAATCACAAGCGCTTTGTTGATTTATGATTTTCAAAATAGTATGCCTGTAGCGCCCTTATAATTGTTCATTTTTGAAAACTTTGGAGGCCCTTTTCTTATAAACGAATGCTCCTATCTTGCTCAAACTTACTGCACATTTGAAGCATTACATTGCGAAGCTACACACCAAGTTTTATTAAAATTCAATAAAAATTGGAAAAAAATGGAAAGAGCGCTACTGGACTATGGGGAGGGCGCTACTGACACCAATTTCTCGAAACACCTTGACATTAGCGCCATTATAATTATAATCATAATAATAATACTAATAATAATACCAATAATAATAATAAAAATAATAATAATATATTTATATAGCGCGCCTTCTAATCAAGGATTAATCAGATGTGCTGGGTAATACAGTATTCTATACCCTATGTACAAGTTTAGTAAAGAAATAATTCTTCAAATTTTTCTTGAATTTTTCAAAACTAGTACGTTTTCCAAGGTCATCTGGAAACATATTATATTGCTTTTGTCATGCAATAGCAAACGCTGTATCACTGTGTTTTTTCTGCAACAACCCAGTAAATCACTATCAAAAGCTTTAGTTTTCAAATTGTAATGCATCCCTTTTTTAATAAAACCGCTCAAATATCTTGGCGCCATGCCGTTGATACACTTCCACGTAAGGAGGTAAAGTTTGTACTCTATTCTTTCTCTAAGCGGTAGCTAATGGACACTAATATGTTCCATTGCTGTTCTCACTTCTGTAGGCAATCTATAGATGATTCTTATACTTTTATTTATTATAGTTTGCAACCTGCTCAGTAAGTAGTTAGGTAAATTAATAGTAATGAATTGAAATTGTCCAATCTTGATACCAGTGTAGATGATACAAAAATTTTGTTTCTTACACGTTTTATTTGCGTAGTTGGATTGAACAGGTTTTTAAAAGTTTTGTAACATGCTTTCTAAACATCTAACTCAAGCATAAAATCATTGTAAACTTTCAATAATGCAATCTTACAGGAATGAAACTCTCAATAATCTGACTGACATAGAGAGAGATCAAGTCATTCAGTCATTTCCATTAAAAAACCTGTATAATTGTTCAAAGACAGCCTATTTTATTTTTGAAACGTAGCTTAGATTCGATATTGGATGGTAGCGTGACATTTCAGAAGGGTTGATTGCTGTTTTCTTTAAAATTGGGAAAAGTATAGTAGCTCTTGCATTCTCTAGGAATAGTCCTTGACAAAATGAAGCATTAACATTATTATAAAAAACACTGCTGCAATATCTGCATGCAAAGCGTTGTGGTTCAAGAATTTACAAAATGTTGATTTTGAACTGCAAAATAATCTGTGAATATCCTTGTGTGCTAGAGTTAGTCAACAGGTTACAAGATATTGTTTCTACACTATTAAGAACGTTCTTTATTGATGGACGTAGAGAAATGAGATTTTGACATTTTACAATGAAAACATTTCACAAATTTTTTATCGTTCAATGCACGATTGCAATTTACACAAACACAACCAGTTGTCATTACTAGTTATTTTTAGTGGGAAAAATGTCTAATTATTGTTGAAAACGCATTAAGCAGTTGTTTCTCAAATATATTTATGTCAAGCAAAACGTTATTAACGAAAATGTCCATTAGGGCGTCGGTGTTAGTTTTTGATTCAAAATAATTAAATTTGAAATGCATTGCACATAATGGTAATCCACCATTAGATTATTTATTATTTAACAATGGTGTTACTTTCCCATTATTGTGCGCATTTCATTTCAGCAAACTGAAACTTATATTATTTAAATCAGGAAAATTTGCTGTTCATATCACAAAAATTTCAGACAAATTTCAAGAACGTGCAAAGACTTTTATATTGCAAGCGGTGCACCAAAATTTGTGAGCCATGAAAAAGTGTTTTTGATGAAACCACAGAAATTCAAATAAGCATTGCAATCTTCTTCAAGAACAGTTTAATCTGGTATGGTAAGGTCTGAACTGCAGGTGAACTCATCACTAACTACAAGTAATATAAGAGATGATAAATTTTGTCTCAATTTCATCTAAAAGTCATATCAAGACACGTTTTTATGCTTAAACCCACTTTGTTAACAAAGAGTGGTAACATATTCAATTGTCACGTTTTTATTATTTGCTTCAAGCTAATTTACACAACTTTAAGTTGATAAATATTGATAAATAATTTCATACTTTTGGATTAAAGAAACACTAAATTTGGAAACAATCATTCATTTTGAGTTCAAATAATTCTTAGATATATGTAGATATAAAATGCACAAGTTCGGTTACTATGCATTTCAAATACATGCAAAAAAATTTTGAAAATCTTTATTGTAGTTTAAATTTCTCTTTCGTGAATACTATAAATACTATTTAGCCAGAATGACATTGCTGTAGACGAATGAATGCTTTACGAAGAAGCTTGATGTAGTTAAGATGGAAACCCCAACTATAATGTATTTTTTAAGGAAAAAATAATAAAAAATAAAACTTTTTAATACTGTCATACTTTATATAAAATATCGAATATGGCTTTAATTTTTCAGTGGCTTTAATAGTGTTTAATATATTCATGATTTTCTCCACTATGTTAATTTGAAAAAAAACATAAGAATTTATGTATTATGCATTATTCTCATCTGATATACCTTAAAAACATCCATTTTTTATTGTATTTCAAATTTGTCCATATAAGAAGGGCTGTAAATTGTGAATATTTTTGCATTTAACTATTAATATAATTATTTATTCATATGCATCAAATGCAATATTCATTTCCTTCTGTAAAGTCACTAAACTGTGATATTATCTCATAACATTTTCCGAGTCTAAAGGTTCAAAATTATGTAAGAGGATTTAGTAATGCACTAATTTGAAATGCTTCTGCATGCTTTTTTGATATGAAATTGTTTAATTAACAGGCAGTGGCGAAGACGTTGTTCACTGGTAAACAGCTCATTTGTATTTTTGTTAATTTTTAAATTTAAATAAAAATCAAAGATATATATTTGTTAATAAGTTACAATTTTCAAACTACAAACGAATATAATATTAATAGTAATAAGCGTGTGCTGATGTCTATGCATGTGATGATCTTAGTGGAAGAAATCGGTGAATGTGTTTTGTCGGTGCAAAAGCGCAATTTCGTCTACTCTAATCTCATTCTCAAATTCGTTCCAAATTTTAAACGTTGCTTGATGAAAACTAGGATAGGAAATACTGCTGCAAATAAATGCATGTGATCGTCAATATAATTTCAAATAATTTGCAAAAAAACACATTGATTCTCATCAATGTTTATGTTTAAATAAAATTGATTCCATTCAGAAATAAATTTAAGAAGTAAAAATACTTTATGAGAGTATAAATACATCATTTGAACCTCATTCAATGTTTACAAAACATGGACTAGTCTTTCCACCCGCTATCAACGTATTTACAATTTCAGAGAATAAAACAATTTATGGTTTGTTAATATTGTTCAATATATGAAAAAGTTTAAAGGCATTTTTACATAAAACTACTACATTAATTTAAAAGTGGAAAGTTCAAAACCATGTATACATTGAACATAGACATAATTAAATTATTTTTTTATACGAATACCACCCACTTCAAGTAACACTTAAATGTATTTTTCATAGATTAGGATCATGGCTACAGATAAAATAGCATATAACATCATCATGCCCTTTTGATAAGTCAAGGGTTTAAAATGGAAATATTACTTTTAATTTTTTAATTTCAATGGCGAACTTTGAATTAATTAAATGTGGAAAATTCTAGAGGTGTCAAAATCATTGCCTTCACATGACCTCTCTTTAATTGCTAAATGTTATAAGAGAATGATTTTAATCAATGCAGTCGCAGGTAAAATTCAAATAAAACCTATTCACCAGGGCAAACCAGCGTTTTTTATTACATTTTGTTTGATTTCTGCTTATTGATGCATTAAATACAGTCGCGAGTCAATGCACACTTACCATTACGTCAGAATTATTCCAATTAAGCTAGACATTATCTTCATTTGCGCTTTTTTAATGCATAGGCCCACAATTACTTGCCTTAATAACCGAGTGTAGTTCTACGCATTATAACATTAAATATAAACGACAGTTAATGAACCGAAGACTTTTTGAGATTTCTTGAGTTCGTTTCTAAATCGGAGTTTTGATTTGAAAATGGGATGATTTAAAAATACATGTATATGTGTACTATGCAATTTTTTATAATTTAAAATTGTATTTCCCTTACTATTTGTTAATAGCTTTAATTGTCAAAATTGTCATATTCAACGTTATTTATGAATTGCTTAGCCTGATTGTCACCTGGTTGTTCTTCAGTCATGTTGATCAATAATACCAGTAAATACTTCACTATATGTTAAGACATATAAATTTATTTTAGAATAAATATGAATTGCTGAAGGCTACTCCATTGTGATAGATAGATTTGTCACACCACAAAACTGCAAGTAATTGTATCCGAAGTCTCCACATTTCCCGGACCGGGACGGACTGGCACGACTAAATCAGGACGGACTGAACTGTTTGCTATTTAGCACTTTTTTCGCGCCCGGCCCTCCTCAGAGGCTAACTTTACAATGAATATTGTAGTTATGATTTCAAAATGTTTAAAAAACTTTATCCTAATGGGTTTCCGATTTGCTTAGAACTCTTAAATATTAATTACATAGAACTCTATTTGTGGTAATATACTTTATTCGATTATTGCTACGAAGCAAAATGATTTTCCATTACTAATGAGTTCGCATCAACCTTTGTAAATAACATGATTGCTATGCATGTTGTCTGAATAGATTTAAAAAATGTCAATAATTCCAGCTCTGATTGTATCCTCCATTTCCTCCTAACAGCTAGCCTATGTACTTTAGAGACTTCATTTGTTTGAATTGACTAGTAGAATACATATTTTCGTATGGGTTATTCTATCTGTGTACTTTTTTCTACTATTACTGATATTCATAAGCATGGCATACAGCTCTTAAGCATCATATTATTTTTTCAAGGGTTTCATTACAATTCAGGGATTAAATTTCAGTTATGAGAATCCCAAATTTCTGTCAAATAATTGTTTCAAATGACATCTTTGAAATGCAGCATATCAAATAAAGGATTTGAAATGATAGATGCTTTTTGACAAGTGTTCACTCAATGATTCAGATATGGCATCCAGTTTTAATCTTGATTTAATTTTCTCCGAGTTTTCATTTAATTATTTTACAAAATGTACGTACTAGTCCAGGAAATTATGTCATTCTATAGTGCCTAGCATTCACATGAGCGCAACGTGTATATTATGTATCTTTATTACCCCTACTTTTATTAATGGTCAAAATTGCACCTCCCATTAAAAAGCACCTCTTGAAAAGCAAAATTGTGATTAGCTCTTTTCATTTTATGAAAAAATATGTCAAAGTCCTTGTCCAATAAAATGTTGTGGACATTTTTTCAGAAGGTAGTTCTAACATATTTTTATACTGAATTTTTTTTCATACTTAGCTTGTTTTATTCCCCATTATGCATTTTTTAGTAGAAAATGGATAACACAGGTGGAATAAAAATATTGTATCATAGGTAAATAATATTACAAATTGCATCAATTCATTTTATCTATTTGTTATTTTAGGAAATGGCATAATTTGAAGATCTTGTATTGAAAAATGCTGATGTAACTCAAAAAATATGCTAATAATTTTCAATATTACTATGTGTATTTAATGTCCTATGTTAAGAGAAGCTACCTGCTAAATTTCACAGCGATTGGATCATTACTAAAATAACAAAGGGGGGGGGGCTTAAAATTCTTCAAATTAAATATAAATTCGCTTCACCACTTTGCGGAAAAGTTATTTCAAAGAGGTGGAAAAATTTGGAAATATTACTAATTATGTGCGAAAATGGTAGGCATTTAAGCATAAAAATCTTAAATAATTTGCTCAAAATAATAATTGAAAGCATATGCCCAAATAATTATAGAATTTGTTTATTGATTCAAAGGAGGAACAGCGTATTTGAGAAAAGGAGATGAACTCTCCTACGCCAACGATGCCATTTGTAGCTCTATATTTTGCAAATTTTAAGTTTTCAACCTAATTTTTCATTTTCTCATATAATTCAAATAGGGAATTAAAACATTAGGTCCAAGCCCAATGGTCATGTTGAAAGTCGAGCCCAAGCCAAGTTCGGCTCAATTCGAACTCTGAACCGAAGTATTCAGATGTAACCATCATTGTCAAATCTAACTTGATATTGATAGTGGTATTTATGAATTTTAGCTATTCTTGGATAACGCCTGAATAATTGAATAGTCTGTTGGGTTAGATCCATTAGCTTAATTGCTCTTGGAGCTGCATCATGATGTGTGCTGAAAACTGCCCTCTTGGGAAATTTGATGTATGCGCGGTCTTGGGGAATGTCTTTGGAAATGATATTTATTTTTAAAATCATATAGAAACTTTTGCCATACATCTGTGATGGAATATCACTGGAATACAATATAGTAGCAGCTCAATAATGGTATATTTTACCATAAATATGAAGTCATCGCTAATCATTGCTCACATCACATAAATTTATTATTTTTGCGTACATAAAAGGCAAAAATTTCAGTGTTTCTTAAATGCAATTCTTTTGTACTTAAATGCTTAAAAACAATTTAAATAAATCGAAAATTGGAAATTCTTTAAGGCTTTTCTATTGCCTAGTAAAACGTTCCAAGATCCGTGTGATGAATTGTAGATGTTATTGATATTGATTACTCTTTGCTTTGAGAAGAATACCACAGAGGTTTTAATTGGAAACGTTCAGAACAATTAAATCCAATGAAACGTTAAATTTCAAGGTTATTGATGTCGTTTATTATGACAAAGGTCTTTGAACGAAATTATCGAGGTGGCTGAACTTAATACCATTGCATTTTATCTTCTACATTACATGACATTGTTTTATAATCACATTGCGTATCAACAGAATGAAGTACTACAGCGTTTGTTAATATGGGTGCGGAAGTATACTTCATCGCTAAAACAAATTTATTTAAGGAAATTCATTGCATAAAATTAATGAACACATGTAATTTTATACTAATTCCTGTATTACCATTTTAAATAATGCAGAATGTACATATATTTATATATACATGCACATTTATATATATATACATTTACATATATATATATATATATATATATATGTATATATATATATATATGCTGTTTTAATCTAGAAAATTGCAAATGAAGATTTGAATGATGCAAATTTGAAACTATTATAAATATTTCATTTGAGCGTAACTTTTTTATTGTTTATATATCTAGTTCTCAGATGCAAGCAATACAAATCAGATAATTCAAACAGTGGAATGTATATTAGTGAAAGGCAATAAGGTTAACGGAGTAGTTTGACTTTTAGTATGAGTGTTTAGGAATCATACTTAACATTAACATGTGTCATTTTACTCAAATTCATTAATGGTTTTTGACAACCACAAAAACTAACTAAAATGAAAAATATTGTTAGATGTAAGTACATACTAAATACTGCATGTCTTCAATTCTGCATGTCTTCAGCATAAGGCAAATATTAATTGCATTGTTGTGCGGCTTCCCTATGTACACCCCACCAGCTAAAAATTGATATAAAGTACATGTATCTTGATTATTCTTAGATTGAGTTAACCTAAAATTTTAAGATGTCTAAAGTTTGTTGGACGGACAATTGGCCGCAGAAAATTGAAACTTTACATACATTATCACATAACGTATTCTTAACCTAATCCAACCTTAGGACTTACTTTGTTATATTTTTTCATTCTATACTGCAAAAAATTTCAAATTACGTTATATATATATATATATATTGCGATAAATTGCATGTGTTTCAGTTTTAGAATTTATAAGCCCAAAACTAAACTGTGAAATCTTTCATGAGTATCTGAACTTTGGGATCTTGGATAGTTGAAAGTGCGTGGCATAAGCTTTTTTGAAAGAATTTATCCACATGTTTTTCTATAGAAAATCCGACGTGCATTCGTTGAGCAATTGATAGAAAGTTATACAGGGTGGCCCATAAGTTTGTATACAGTTAATACAAACATTTAAATAACAAGAAATAGTGAATTAAACACAGCATAAACAACAAAAAAAACATAAAAAACAAACAGTATGTATTCAAAACTGAATGTAATCATAGAATTTGATTACTTTCATAGTTAATGCCTTTTTTAGGAAGATGTTTATTACCAAGACATACCTTGGAAAGCAGCTCTTTGTTTTCCGTGATACTATTGAATGAATCAGTTATGTATTGTTTCATTTCCGGAACAGATGTAGGCTTTCTGCCATAGACATCATCTTTGACAACACCCCATAGAAAGTAGTCCATAGGTGTGAGATCCGGCGGTCTAGGAGGCCACTCAATCGAACGACGTCTTCCGAACCAGCGTGAAGGAAATTGCTCATCAAGAAATGTACGCACAATTGTCGCGTAATGGGGCGGGGCTCCATCTTGCATGAAGTACATTTCATTGAAATCAGGACGCTGTTCGAGTGTGGGAATGATGGTCTTAAGAGCATCCAAATAATAGAGCATCCAAATAAT
>CABFPE010000505.1:338746-349035 GCA_900660155.1 Hofstenia miamia
GGTTTGCACGATGGAAGGTCAAAGGTAGTATTCAATCGACGCCCAATGGTGCGTGTTGATACATTCTGCACTACCGCACCTCGATTTGCTTTGAATTCAGAAGATAAAGAGAATGTTTGATTGACAACGTAACGGTGAATGAGATGGTCAGTCTGAGGGGTTGTCACATTTGGTCTTCCAGACCGCTTGCGAGAGGAAAAATTTTGCAGTTGCTGATAGCGAGTAACACTTCTGGATACCAAAGATACTGACATGCCCATTCTAACAGCTATAGCGCGATAATTGTACCCCTTCTCGTACAAGATATGAATTGGAGCACGCTTTTTTGGTGAAATTTCACTACCACGGGCCATATTTCAAACTAAAATGATAGTGCGTTTTCAGTGAAAATGTATTGTTTGTAAATCTAAAGTTGTGTTAATTTGATTGTATAAATGAATCTGTTGTAAATTCTAAGAAAAAATGAGGAATTCCAGGAATTTTACGAAGTTTCCAGGAAATAGCATGAAACACGCTTTAGAGAGGTTACTGTTCCCAAACTTTTGGCCAGTACTGTATATTGTTTGCACAAGTTTAGAACTATATGGAGTGTAATGAATTAATTCAAGCTATGCAAAAAATGTTTATTTACCATGAACTTTTGACCACCCCTGTATATAAGGGATGGGTTCATAAGATAGTAATTCAAAATAAGTTTGAGAACAATTCTTTTTTTACAGCAATCTTTCTAAGTAATAGAATATAGTTCTTATTGCTTTTAAATGCATTGGATTTTTAAATAATCGAAATTTTTGTAACCACCGCAAAAGTTTTTCTTGTAAAATGCAATTTGAAGGAAAGAGAAGAATATGAACGGAATGTCGTAAAGCTTTGAAATATATTGTTCAAAAAAGCAGATAGATGAGAAAAGCAATGAACGTATATTTGCACAATTTCCATATTTTCGATGAATTTACCACTTTGCTGACCAGGTGAAACTCAAACTTTCACTAAGACATGGCATGACATAGTCTCGTTTGGAAAACTAAGATCTTTAAAAGAAAATTTAAGCCATAGCTCGGCATTCTGCAGCACAAAAAGGCGCCTTAACAGACCCAGCTCGATTTATATGAAAAAAATCTTAAGTTTTCTGGCTTGCTAGATTAAAGTTGCGCATGTTAAAAATTTATAATATAAATTAATCAAAATGCAATTGAAAAATATAAATGGAATCTTAGAAGAAAACAAAAAACTAATGCATAAAATTTAAAATCTTAAAAATGTAAATTTATTTTTCACCACGTTGTTTATAATTCTGTAGCTCATTTATGAAATATCTCGGCCCAAACCTTGCTTGTGGCAGCCCATGCTCATGTCTGCTCCTGCCTTCTCTATTAAAAGAAACTACTAATAACATGGTGCAAAATGTGCAGTAATGAAGGTGAGAATTTCAAATGCTTACTAAGACTCAGAGATGTAAGTGGCCCTGCATTTTCAAGGTCAGCCAAAGCCATAAGAGCTAGGCGCAAATAATTGAAAAAGAATTAGAAGCACCGAGCCCAAATCCGTTACGACACACATGTTACATGAAAACGTAATTTTGTCTGAAAATATAAACCTACAGATTTCATCTAGTTTGAATTTATTTAAGCCCAGAGCAGCCGAATGCAACCACTTCAGTAAAAATCTAATGCATTGGGTATCCAGTTGTATCTACATTCTACTAAACAAAATTAATGAAAATCAATTAAACTTTTTTAAAACTAGTAGTTCTTTATGTGAATTATTTAGGAATTTTTCAACATTTTCGTCATCAAACGTAGACTATGTCTAAAATCTTAAGTTGATGAAAATATTTGTATAAAACATTCATTAAAAGTACATTGAACCTGCTATTTTCAAAAATATTGTCAGATTACGTTTATATTAATAACCCAAATAATGTGATTTTACTTCTTTTGTTTACATAGCATAAAAAATTATGTGGTAACTAGTTTGTTAGTGAGTTTAAGAATAAAAACATAATTTATGGATCCGATTTTTTGGATAGAAACAAAACTGTAAATCGTATGAGCCTGGGGACTATTGCCTCACAGAAGATATTGCGTTTTGTATACAAAAAATTTAAAATTTCACAAAGCATAACATGTTGTATTGTGTTATGTACACAACACCCATCAGCAATCCTGGGAAACATGTATTCTACCACCCCCTTTTCTAAAATTCATTTGAATAAGAATTAATATTTAAACTGTCTCAGAATTAACATGATTGTTCTAATGTTAACCATCAATCTGTACGAAGTAACACTAAATTAGATGAAACATGGCAATCCCCATATATGTCTGAAGAGGGCCATGATACCCAGAAATATTTGAAATTGATTACGATTACCCCAACACACAAGTTCAATGACACCAGGAAATTTTTCGAATTTAAAAATAAATCTGGTTTTGGCATGAAATAAGTATTTAAAGGTTGAGATTTAAATCTGTAAAATAGAAAAACAATAATTTCTAATATTTTCATAACACAAAGGCTACAGGAATAAAGTCGTTACCATTAATTTGGAGGAGTCAAACAAATCACATTAACATTGCCTTGATGATTCAAAAACTTCAGTTTTCGGCTTTAAAGCAATGCCTAATTCCGAGATTTTAAAACTCACTTGGGCTCACTTATTACATTTCATATGAAATTACATAATTTTTACATGATTAGTTTTTTTCATCAACATGAGAAGCAAAAATACTATTCTCGATTATCCAAAATATAATCTATACAGACATCTAAGAAGCTTTTGGCCTCAATCTGCTCAGTTTATTTGACATTTTCCAAGAAAGTAAAACCATTGAAATTTTAAGATTTGCAATCAATATCTTTTGACTTCTTGTAATTTTTTCGGTGAATCCATATTCTCAAATTTTACATAGTAGTTTGTTGTTATTCATATTGTTCTCGGTTAGGTTTGGGACAAGCGCAATTTTTTTTGAGATAGACTTGTAGTGTTTTAAATATTGAACTGGCCTTGATTCGGACCATTTAGCTTGTGTTTGCGCAGGAATTTTCGCCCTATTTGCAGCTTTTATCATATTTTTCAGACAGAGGAAGCGTTAAGAATCCTAGTGACCAGGTTTGATGCCACTCTGCTCCATGCCTAATGTTCAAACTACAGAACAGTCTAAAACTCTTGGAAGCAACAAATGACCTCAACTATTTTGTTTTCTGTAGATAAATCCCCTACTGCACCACGGCCTCTGACTTTACGGGTGCGTATTAAAACCATACATGAAAGAGAAGACAATCTTCTACCTTGTGATGCTTCCAGATCTTAGTTCGTGAGTCTTGAGCGATTAAAAAATTTGAAGAAGCCATAAAATGATTTTAAGGTATGCCTGGCAATTAGTAGTATAATTACTCTAACTGAGTCCTTACTTTTAAAGGCATAACAAACTAAGCATGCCTTTAACTGAAAATAAATTGGCTCTTAAAACAGCTTTATGATATTTCGAGCTCCCGCCTTTTTCTAGTGGAAGTAGATTCAGAAAAGGAACTTGAAATCGATCACATTACTCCTGCAATTGTGGCCCCAAACTAAGAGGGACGCAAATATGATGGCAGGAAATTATTTGCATGTATGTAGATATTTATACCTATCTTTTTTTAATACTTGTGTGATACATGCGTTTGTACTTAAAATGGCTGTCAAATTTCTCAAAATGAATTCCAAATATCTATTTGAATTCGCCGTAACAGAGTAAAATTTTGGAATTCAAAACACATCAAGGATCCAGTTAAACTACGGCCCACATTTACTCCAAAATTATTGTTTGGGGAACGCTTTCATGCCGACGAAAATTATCGACAGATCGAGAACGATAAACAGCCCAAATATTTTGCCAATTTATAAATGATTTTGCCAGATATGCACACCCTCATTTTCCCGATTCCTGGATTATGCAACAAGATGGGGTGACGCCTCACACTTCACAAGTGACCAAGAAAATATTTCGCTCCAAATAATGTCTTCAGTGACCACCCCATTCATACGATTTTAACTCAATGTAGAATTTTTGGCAGATATCGAACAGACTTGTCAACAAGCCGAAATTTCCAAGCTCGGCTTGCTTAAATATTGAGTAAGTTTCGTCACAGCCAAGGCCTACCTCAATATAATTCAGGAGAAAGTTCCCATGTTTATGCAGCTTCGCGCAACATCTGTAATACAACAAGATGGTGCTCCTTGCCACAGCGCCAAAGTTTCTACATTGTGTTATTATATTGTTTCTACATTGCGTTTTTAGTGTAAAATCCAAAAATTTCTAAATTTGGGAAGTGTTCCCAAACTTTTGACCAGTACTGTAGGTACATGAGTGCTTGTGATAATCAAATGCACGTCTATCGTTTGTTTGCAAAAGTTTGGAACTATATAGATTGTAATGAATGTTACTTTACCCTAAACTTTTGACCCCCCACCACATAATGGCATAGAATTTGCTCTCGAATAAACTGCTAGGAGCGTAAGAAAGCGTATGTAGTAAGTAATTCATTAAATATTAAACAAAAAGACATCTCTGCTAATTTGACTTGATATTACATCCGTGGTCTCAGACTTTTGAGAGGCACAAAAACCTTTTTGACATAGTATTTTCAAATGCTTGCTTAGAAGCATTGAAAATTTTTCCAGTTTACTTTGGGTAGATAGAGATAATGCATCTTGGGATTTATGAAGAAAATATTTCGTCTTAACCTGGCCTTTCTGAAGTCGTACTAATTTTCCTTACGACCAACGTTGCCCTAATTTACTTAATGCGAAAAATTAGTTTCTTTGGTTTAGATCAGAATTAAGATGTATTTTCAATAATACGATGTTTATTGCTTCTTGCAAGAGAATCGAGGATATCGGTTTTTATCGTTAAAATTTCAATTTCTTGAAATCAAAGTAACAAATAATATCCATTGAAGAAGGATTTGTTATCAAGTACCTAATAAATTTGCTAGAATAAAATTTTACACGCTAGATGGCATTTCATAAGTCACTTGAATTTTTGAAAAGCATTAAACACTTTTTAGTTGTTATGAAAATCTAAGCATTTATTTACACCAAAACTTATAACACTGCTTTGCTTTAGTATCACAAAAATGACTTCAATCATAGTTGCATAGTCACTTAAACACCAAGAGTAATCGGCTTGACATAAATTCATTTAGTATCAATCAAAATGGAGCTTATATTAAAAATACTTCCCAATGCTAAAAGTATGTAATAACTTGCTTAAGAAAATTTTTGATTTTAAAAATCTAAATAATTTTTGTTTACCATTTTTCGATGACTAGTTAGCTTATGATGTTAAATTTTCTATGTTAAGGACTGAAAAGTCGAAAAGTTTTATATCTGGATTACGATCCTTGTCAAATGGTGACCTGAATGGGACACCTGAAAAAATTATTTATGCTTATTATATTAATTTTTGAAATTAATAGGGGTGGATTGGATTAAGTAACTTCGGGAAAACGGTAATTTTAGAGTTGTGCTCATGAAAGTTTACATAATTTCTACATCTAACACATTTTCAATATAGCATTTTTAAATAGACTTAGCAATAAAAACGGAAAGAAGTGATTGTGTGCTCAAATTCTTAACATTACCTTTTGAATGATTCAAACTACATTTTAAGTTTTCCAAATTCCAGATTTTCAATCTATCACTACATTCTTTGAAGCACTGAAAAGATTTGCACTCATCTGTTAAATTTCTGTTAAATACATCGCTATTTTCCCTGATTTGTATGTTTTTAATTTTAAAAGAAATGAAGAAGCATAAAGAATGTCTCTCCAAAAGAGTTTTGTTTGATTAGCACAAGAAATCTAAAAATTTGTACATTGAGAAATTCAGAAAATATCTTTCTATACAAAACATACCATTATTTGAAAATCTAATCATTTTTCTCCAAACAAATGGTTAAAATATCATGTTCATCAAACTGTTTCTGGAAGTAAATATCGTGCCAAAATACCTCTTTTTGAAGCAACCAGATATCGTTTTTCAGAATTTCTAAAATGCATTTTGGCCGATGAATTCTGTAATTCTTTACTGTACTTTAGTATTTGATGAATTCATGCTGAAGCAACTTAGAACCAACGTTGTGTAAATGGCTTAACATCATTTGGTGATTTTAAATAGTAAGAGAATCCCATATTAGTTTCAACTGTATGAATATTCTTGCAAGACATTTTCATGAAATATATTTTTTACGTGACAAGGTAAGCCGAGCGAGCGAATCGAGCGAAACTTACTCAATATTTAAGCAAGCCGAGCTTGGAAATTTCGGCTTGTTGACAAGTCTGTTCGATATTTGCCAAAAATTCTACATTGAGTTAAAATCGTATGAATGGGGTGGTCACTGAAAACATTATTTGGAGCGAAATATTTTCTTGGTTACTTGTGAAGTGTGAGGCGTCACCCCATCTTGTTGCATAATCCAGGAATCGGGAAAATGAGGGTGTGCATATCTGGCAAAATCATTTATAAATTGGCAAAATATTTGGGCTGTTTATCGTTCTCGATCTGTCACGTAAAATCTTTCAATGAGGCTCGTTTTAGTTCTATATTTTTTTTAAAAATATTACACTCAAAGAATTTTTTACATAGCTATTCCCTATTATTTAAAAAAAACATTTCTTAAATAAGATTATAAAAAGTCATACTGAATGAAAAAATAAGAAAAATCTGCAAATTCAAATTAACCACCAGAACTATAAATTTGCTTTGCTTGAAAAAAGCTCATTTTGGGCTCATTGTATATCAAATACTGTGCTCAACTTGGGCTCGGCTCTTTAGAAGCTCCGCTCGTTGACAAGTCTGATATCGAAAAACTATCACGAAAAAAAAATCCTGAAAATCTGCCTGAATTAATTCAATATATTTTGGAATCGCAACACTTAATTTCTGAAAGTGTAAAGTTGAAATTCGATAAACTTATTTCATAGGAGGTTATCACGCTGTCTCGAGAAAAAAAGGAAATTAATAGACTAAACAGGAACTACCTGGTAACTACAGGAATGGGGTGAATCCATTTGTGCATTTTGCTTTATAATCGAAATTTTCGTTTTTGTTTGAGGCAATTTTTTGTATCTGTATATGACCAAATATATAACTTTTAGTTTGATTATTATATTGAATTGAACTACAAACAGTCAATATGCATTCTTAAATTATTTACACTATGATTGTTATTTTTAGCAACTCATGGAGGACAGTTCTTTGCACTATTTTGATTACTTCCTACTATGCAAGTAAGTTTTAACCTTCTAACTTTTATGCATTCACACTGAAAGACTTAAGTACTTATATCAATGTACTTACAGAGCATACACTATTTTAGTAATAAGTGAATGTAGATCACACTAGTGTCTGCCTTTAATATCAATGAATTGGTTTCCCATCGATGTTTATAATTTGTCATTCCATTTAAAAATATATTTCATGAAAATGTCTTGCAAGAATATTCATACAGTTGAAACTAATATGGATTCTCTTACTATTTAAAATCACCAAATGATGTTAAACCATTTACACAACGTTGGTTCTAAGTTGCTTCAGCATGAATTCATCAAATACTAAAGTACAGTAATGAATTACGGAATTCATCGGCCAAAATGCATTTTAGACATTCTGAAAAACGATATCTGGTTGCTTCAAAAAGAGGTATTTTGGCACGATATTTACTTCCAGAAACAGTTTGATGAACATGATATTTTAACCATTTGTTTGGAGAAAAATGATTAGATTTTCAAATAATGGTATGTTTTGTATAGAAAGATATTTTCTGAATTTCTCAATGTACAAATTTTTAGATTTTTTTGTGCTAATCAAACAAAAATCTTTTGGAGAGACATTCTTTATGCTTCTTCATTTCTTTTAAAATTAAAAACATACAAATCAGGGAAAATAGCGATGTATTTAACAGAAATTTAACAGATGAGNTAAACAGCCCAAATATTTTGCCAATTTATAAATGATTTTGCCAGATATGCACACCCTCATTTTCCCGATTCCTGGATTATGCAACAAGATGGGGTGACGCCTCACACTTCACAAGTAACCAAGAAAATATTTCGCTCCAAATAATGTTTTCAGTGACCACCCCATTCATACGATTTTAACTCAATGTAGAATTTTTGGCAAATATCGAACAGACTTGTCAACAAGCCGAAATTTCCAAGCTCGGCTTGCTTAAATATTGAGTAAGTTTCGCTCGATTCGCTCGCTCGGCTTACCTTGTCACGTAAAAAATATATTTCATGAAAATGTCTTGCAAGAATATTCATACAGTTGAAACTAATATGGGATTCTCTTACTATTTAAAATCACCAAATGATGTTAAGCCATTTACACAACGTTGGTTCTAAGTTGCTTCAGCATGAATTCATCAAATACTAAAGTACAGTAATGAATTACGGAATTCATCGGCCAAAATGCATTTTAGAAATTCTGAAAAACGATATCTGGTTGCTTCAAAAAGAGGTATTTTGGCACGATATTTACTTCCAGAAACAGTTTGATGAACATGATATTTTAACCATTTGTTTGGAGAAAAATGATTAGATTTTCAAATAATGGTATGTTTTGTATAGAAAGATATTTTCTGAATTTCTCAATGTACAAATTTTTAGATTTTTTGTGCTAATCAAACAAAACTCTTTTGGAGAGACATTCTTTATGCTTCTTCATTTCTTTTAAAATTAAAAACATACAAATCAGGGAAAATAGCGATGTATTTAACAGAAATTTAACAGATGAGTGCAAATCTTTTCAGTGCTTCAAAGAATGTAGTGATAGATTGAAAATCTGGAATTTGGAAAACTTAAAATGTAGTTTGAATCATTCAAAAGGTAATGTTAAGAATTTGAGCACACAATCACTTCTTTCCGTTGGGATTAAACCACTAAAAATTAGGGGGTAGAGGTTAAAAAAATTTTCTCATTTAAGCACGTATAAGAAATTAAATATCATTGACATTAAACAGATTTTGAATTCTAAAAAGTTTTATGATTTCTTCAAAAAAATTAAACAAAAAGTAGAAAATCCCAATTAATGCTAAAAATTTCTTCTCAACATTTAAGTGTTAAATCTCACAAACAAATAAAAATATCCAAAAATTATTTGTCTTAAAATTCTGCTCTGTCGCGAGCCTTTGTAGGCACAATGATCTCTGACTATGCACAGTGCGTTTCTTAGTGAGATTTGGACAGTCAATCTGTGCGAAAAAATATTTGATGTTAGCAGATAATCATAGAAGGCATGATTACCTGAGCCTTAATTGTAGGGATAATTTGAATAAATTTAAAAAAATCAGAATTTTCATCAAAATGTAGTTAATTTTTTTCCATAAATCAGCTACAGCAATGCAACTTTGAAAAAAAATTCACCATTTCATGGGGCAAATTCACCAACAATTTGCAAATTTCCTAATAGGTTTAAAGAATGGTGTCTGATAATGTAGAGAAAACAGGTTTGTTCTTTTAAAAGGAGAAAACAAAGTTTTTAAGCATAATCACAACATGACACTCGCGAAAAATGTATTGACTTTGCTTAAACGTGAAAATTTTTCGGTCATTAACATTTATTTTAAATCTAGCCCTGTTGTATTGGTTACGTTAACTCATAGTTGCCTAGGATGTACTGGCACACTAGTTAATATTTACCATGATGCGTCCTGGCATACTTGTCACCCTGTAGTGTATATTGTATATAATTGTAATCTTTGTCGCTTGTGTTTTAATAAAATGATTTTACTCATTTGTACTGTCAAATCATTACATGGTGACAGAGGTGGGATGGCATTCGAAACATTGAAGCCTCTTCCCTTTGATATCGATAGTCCAAGTATAGCAATCGAATGGACCAAATGGAAACGAAGCTTTATGCTGTTCATGGAAGCCACTGAGGTTGACGAAAAGCCGGACAAGGTTAAAATTGGAATTCTGCTTCGATGCATTGGAGACGCAGCAAATGAAGTTTTCACGAATTTTACATGGCCAAGAACAGAGGATAAAAATAAATTCGAAAATGTCATGAAGAAACTTGATGATTACTTTAAACGAGGAACCAATGAAGTTTTTGAACGATTTCAATTTTTCAAGCTTTCTAAATCTAACGTGAAAATTGACCAATTTGTGAATATGTTAAGAACCCAGGCAAAACACTGCAATTTTGGACCACTCGAAGATAGTCTTATTCGGGATCGAATTATATTCTCAATTCAAGACATCCGATTGCAAGAAAGACTTTTGAGAGAACCCAATAT
>CABFPE010000505.1:360446-383680 GCA_900660155.1 Hofstenia miamia
TTATTATTATTATTATTATTATTATTAACCCTAGTGGCCAAGAATTGAGAATAAAATGGCTAAGATTAGGCAGCAAGTAGGTAAGATCAGGACATGTAAGACAGTACAGTATAGGATGGGTTTAGGGTAGTAAAGGGAAGACTGCAAGAATAGAGCTTAAGCAGCGATTGATTGCAGAAGCTGAGAAAGCATAGGGCAAAGCAGGCATGAGCAAATATAAAGTTGGATTACCAGAAAGGAAAATTCTAAAAAGAACTAGATGCAGGAGAAACGTCTACAGCTAGAGCAGGTGAGGATGCAGTAAGGGTCTGGGAGAGTATACGGGGAAGTGATCACAACTGCAAAGTTGAAGTAGCCTCTAAAGAAGATGAAGAAGATGCCAGGCAGAGGTGATGTACGCGAGTATTGGTTGAAGAATGTTACAATTGTTCATGAAAGACTAGTAGCCGAATTGGAGGAATGTGTGGAGAGTGAGTGGGAAAGATATTTGTGATACAGAGGTATCCAAAGAGAGACAATAAAGCAAACAGATTGAGCCAAATAACATTGGAAATTGCTTCATTCCGTGATTTCAAGTAGGCTGATATGTTGCTTAGAACAGAACAGGTTAATCCAAGAAGAGAAGGAAGAATGCAGTGAAAAGCGTTAATGATGTAAGGATCAGTTGTTAAAAACCAGGCAGTCGTGGAGAATTGTATGAAAAAGAAGACACTAAGCAAATTTAAATCTTGTTGAGGTCACTAGTGTCTGTCCGTTCATATATATATATATATATATATATATATATATGTACATATATATATGAAATATGACTAAGCATAAAGATATTTTCATAGGAAATCATCCGAAGCATGACTGGCGTGAAAGTCGAACTGGTCACTGATCTCATCGGCATTGTTTTTTTGTTTTATGGTTGCGTTTCTCCACAAATTCTTATTGGGGATCAAGCATCGAACATAATCAAACTCATTTTTAGCAGTGATATCTATGAGAAGCATGAAACATTATTAAGACAAGCAGCTATAACTGTGATAACTGTTTTCGTAATATTTCCACTGTGTCTCCCAAGAGACATAAGTTTTCTTCAGGTGTTTATGCTAGATTCTATATATGTAGATTTAGAATATTTGGTATTACAAGAGTTTGCAAAAGTGAGTAATACTTCACTTTAGAGACGAAAGGTTTTTTATTGAGAGGTTCAGTTATAGCATCTAAGAGTCATTTGCTTGTAAAAAAAACTTGTTTTTAATATATTGAAACTTTTTTAATCACTACCTATTTTTATTATATAAATAGCATAGATTCCTGGTTTTATATCAGTGGCATCGGTATTATATGTTACTATTGCAGTGGTAGTGCAATATTTTGTATTGGATGTTCCAGTGAAATACGTTGCTAAAGCTCCTAATAACTATTTTCAAGTACTGAATGCAGTTCCCTCATTTTTGATGGGCTATCAATGTCACATATCCGCCATTCCCGTCTATTCTGGTCTCCGAAAAAGAACAATGAAAAATTGGACATTTATATCAATCATGTCAATTGGGATGTGTTCAATTGCTTATGGAACAATCGGCGTTGCAGGCTATTTGACATTTGGAAATGCAGTTGATAGTGACATTTTGGATTCATACAAAAGTACAAATATCACAATTATAATTGCGAGGTAATTGAGCATAATATTTACAAAATTCACACCAGCTAGCATTCAATAGTTAGTCTAATGTTCACATTTAATTTCTAAAATGATTAGAACAGAGTTGACCATAATTTTAAAATAACTTTGATCTTATTAAAATAAAAAACAGTAATCATTCATGAATTTTAAAAAAGTTTGGTTCATCTAAAGCATTTCATGATTTATTGCAATCTGTCGTATCAAATCGGATTCAAATTGATATCTCGTTAAAGGTTTGCAAAATCCTCAAAGCCTATATAATCCTAGAAGTGCCTTATCGAACAAGTACGGAAGCACATCCATAAAGCCTATGGATCAGGTCATCAGCTATGTCATATTTCTTTGCGTCTCCAGAAATAGATTTATATCATTATTTTCAAAGTTTAACTTTCTTTCCAATTAAATCCAATATAAGTAAAATATAACGTATATCAAGCTCATGTTTAATTAAGAAGATAGGTACAGTCACTGGTATGAAGTTATATTATTTTGCATCATAAAATTGACATTCATAGTCACGATAGACGAGAACTGCATATATTAAATGAATCGTGTAAACCCAAAAATTGATAACTCACATTCCTTTTCTCTTCTCTAGGGTGTAATAGAATACAATTAATTAGGGATTATATACATGAAAGTATCTTACAAAATTATACAATCAGTCTTTATTGTAATCATAAGGCACTATCATGCGAGGACCATCTCCTACATAAAATTAGATGTGACCAGCATATATATATATATATATATATATATATATATAGTTAAAAAAGAAATTTAAACTCAGATTTTCTGTCAGCTTTGTTCTATCAAACTTCAACCAATTTGAAAATTAAATAAATTCAATATTCACATTTAGGATTGGTCTTGCAACGGCATCAACAATGACCTACCCTGTTATCCATTTTGCAGGGAGAGCATCGTTGGAAAGTTTATATCGAAAAGTCTTTCGCCTCTCAGATATTGAGGGCAAACAAACTTGGACTATAAGATACTATGTTCAAACAATTGCTTGGATTGTTGCTTCCCTGGTTGTAGCCCTACTGGTGCCTGATTTTGGTAGTGTGGTAAAACCAATCGGCGCTTTAGCATCGATTTTTATTCTCGGATTACCTGGTGCTTGTCTCATTCGTCTAACCGAACAACGAGGATATCAAGGAAAGAAATATTTTCTCCTGAATGCGCTTGGTTGTATCTACATAATTTCCTGCTCTTTTATTTTTGGACAAAACATTTTTGCAGCCTTAGATTAGTATTGTAACAAAAAATGTTTTTAGCTAAATATTGAAACATTCTTTTACTACCAGCATAATGAAGCAATCGATTATAGCAGTGCCAATAGAATAGAATAATATAAACATATTTAAGTCATTATTAGAATATATTGCAAAATGCTAGGATTTAATCGAATTACAAAAGAGTTTTTCGATTGCATATTTAATTGAATTTCCAATGAAGAACAAAATATACGCAGCAAGCTTTATTTACTTTTAAAATTGCATCAATCATATTCCTTTTGCGATCTTTAGTTGGATGCAACGTTTTCAAAATTTGTTATTTTTTAAGCAAGTTCCTTAAACCGACTAAATTTTGTTTTTTTACCAACATGTATCACCTCGATTTAGAATGTAAACAGCTCTACCTAAACAAAAACTTTGTTTCTTGTGACGCTGACGTAACAGTCTATTTCTATTGTATATTTGAAGATGAAGGCTACTGCAAATGTACAGGGTGTTTATTAAAAGTGTACCCTTTCAATTTGATATTATGAGGTTAAATATCATTCAAAATAAAAAATACTAGTAAGATGTTCTATTTTGGTTGACGTTTGTGAAAGAAAGTCATTTGCATGTCCAAAACTTGGCAAAAGAATAGCAGTTCCACTTTCTCCAAAAAATGAGTTAACTTTGATTATTCTTGAATATAGTGAACTGTAATCGCATGTTCAAGTCCGGTCTCCTTGTTAAAAGTTTTTGAGGTAGTCGTGGAAAAAAAATGTACTTGACAGAGAAAATATGATGTGCTAGTGTGGTGTGTTTGGTAGGAGGTTCGTCACTCATTGGTTTGAATATGGATCATTAGTGACGGGGGTGGGGGAATTACTTGAACATGGATATGCTGCTTAGGGTGTTCAATTATATGATAAAATGTATATATTTGATTCCCGTTCTATAGCATATTTTGTTGACTTTTATCAAAAATATAAATATTTCTTAAAAAATTCAGCTAGCGCTGATTACTTGAATTCTGGTGAAACATTTCAATAAGGCAAAATATATTTCATTTAACTAAAAACATATTTATTTAAAAGCCCTTTCACAAATAATATTGTTGAATACGGGAACAGCTTCGTTGTGGCCTAGTTTGTGTTTTCGAAGTAGCTTTTGCAAAGATTGAATATTTAGAGAGTATTTATAAAGTCGAGAAAAGTTTCAGTGTCCCAGAATTATCTTCAAGCCACAATGGTGGCCAAACTTCATTAATTAAGTTGCAGACTTCCATAAGTTTTGCACAGGGTTCTTCATTGATAATACAAACGGATAAAGCATATATTGCTAACGTATTCCATCGAGCTTCATGTAAAGTTGGTAGCGTCTTGATGCGAAGGCCTTAAATATTTCCGTTGAAGAATACAATGTGCTAAGCAAAAGAGAAAATAATCACTTCGCTTCCGTGTGTCTGCAGAAAACAATAAAAGGTTCGTATGTTGCATACAGTGAAGAAGAAGCGCATTCTCTGTCGAATTTTTCATGCACCACTGTTACAAAACTGAAATGCTTTAGTGAATGAGTCTGACTTCGAATCAACCCAAAAAAATAACTTTCCGCAAAGCTAAGTCCAATACATGATAAACACAGAAAATCCAAGCAAGTGTATAACTAATTCTTACAGACAGAGTTACATCTCCATTTTTTCTCCAGCAATGGCGGATTCTGTGTCAGTAATAATTTATCAAGTTTCACATTATGTTGCATTACTACGTTGTAAGCTACATTTGCAACATCTCTCCCATTTTTTGCAGCGATCTCACCAAAAAACACTAAATTTGAGTCTAGACACAGTGCAATCGACTCTCTTATTTTGCCATGCAGCTTTTTCTTTACTCATATCAAATTGTAAAACAATTCCATCACGATTTTTAAATTCCATGAATTTATCATTAATTAACAAAGTTTTCTTTTTTATGACGGCTTTGTAAATGCCTGATTATGAAGGTGAGGCGCTCGCAAATATTTTAGACGCTTCTTGTGCAGTAGCTAGTCAAGACTAAGAATTTATTTTTAATTCTGTTGACTTTTTCGTAGAAAATCTTTGTTTTTTAGCATGAGTTCATGGTCATCTTCGTACTCAAATTCATATCCTGAATCATTCGAAAAACGATTCTCTTCATCATTAATATTCTCAACAGTCTAGAATTTCCTTTGTTGTTGTCTCTTGTGATTCACTTTCTTGATTTTGCTTAATGAACCACAAGATCTGTTTCTCTCTCTCCAATGTACATTCTACAATCACATTTTTGATCGCAAAGAAACTTTAACTATCAAACTTTTCTCTCATTATTCAGGAAGCGATTCTTTTTTAGTGCCTCTTCAAAACCAGGACTAGACAAGTCAAACATCTCAGGTTTGATAACTTTATGCTTGCTCTTTTGAACTAACTTTAGATTTCTAATACACTTTCGAACATTCAGCTTAATGTTGGTCTGATGAAACAATGTGAAATATATTGACTTCCTTCACTAGATTGTTCATAATGTCATTTTGAGGCATTTTAGGATTACAATGTCTGATGGACTTGTATCTGCATAGCACATCTACATTTGTAGGAAGTTGTATTTTATTAAACTTGAAATCCTTAAAGTTCTTTTGTAACACATTGCTCCAGCAGGTTTCTGTCGTTTCCATCTAAACGAGTCAATAACTAAGAATCAACAAAAATTATCAAAGATAATAAGAAAATATTTTTGTTTATGTTTTTGAGCACTTTGATTTGCAAACAGTTTAACTCACACCTTGCTATGGTGCCAGCTGAATATTACTTCAATTTGCCCAAACATTCAAACTAATGTTATAATCGCCGTAAGAATGGCAATCTCATCACAAAT
Source organism: Hofstenia miamia (assembly GCA_900660155.1). NCBI lineage: Eukaryota > Metazoa > Xenacoelomorpha > Acoela > Hofsteniidae > Hofstenia > Hofstenia miamia. Next base: position 366,233 of record CABFPE010000505.1, read on the forward strand.
CATAGTGTATCAAATTAGTCAATACATTGTTGCTATGTGGCAAAGATCAGGTAATGCTAAGAGCCTGTACTTCCGACAGGATGGTGCTCCTCTTCACTGCTGAGCAGAGAGGATGAGCAGGACAAACTAAATTTTCGGGATCAAAATAAGAACATAAAAAAATCTAATTAAGTTGTTAAACAATAAATCTTGAGCAGAGGCTTGCTCCAAAAATTAATTTTATCTATAAAAACTGATGTCTATACTATTTTCCAGTAAATTTCTTTTCAAACATTGTATTATTTATCCGATATTCAATTTCATTCAATTCAAGTGAATACAAGATGTTTGCCCAAAATATTGAGCCTGTGTAAATTTTATTGTCCTAGTATACGAACACTCTTCTATTATTACGCTTCTCATAAAGCATTGAATGTCACGTGGGAAATAGGAATTTCTATTTCAAGGGTTGGAAAGGGACAATTCCTATAGAAAATGCCTGTCTCAAAGGACTAATGGGAAACTTGCTGAGGTTTGTCAAATTTTGCAACTGTTCATGCTTTGGTGAACATTTTACCAATTGTTTAGTCATCCCTATTGTGCAATTATTTTGAATTTTAGCAATTATTATACATCTGCTGCCAATACTTCAGTTAATTGTCAATGCAACACAGGCACATTATATTCTAGAGGTAGGCATCGTTCAATTACTAGAATCTAAACCTTCCCACAACTGCTCATAGATCCCAATTTGAAAGATTTGTTATAATATTGAATTGATCAGAATAGTCATTTGACTAGCATTGTGAAAATATTTTATGAAAATCAATCATAAATATATACTAGAATCATATTTATACTTTCTAATTTTTGAAGACCTTATAGTGGGTTTTAGTTCTATGTAGTCTAGGTTTTGCATGAGAGGTGTTGGAACTGAGACTGAATATATTACATGGATTGAAACAAGATCTCTCTGCTCATATTATACAAAAGTAGGCTGCTATAGAGGTTCACAGGAAATTTTTCACAACTCCCATAATATTTCTATTTTGTGTGATATGCTTTGTATTTACGGCAGTAGCCACGGAGTGCAAAAAGTGGGTGCATTGCATACCCAAAAGAAAATGACTGCACCCCAAAACAAAAATCAAATAAAATCTTCCTGTGGCTGCTGAGCATATATTCTGAAAGAATAGGCTGCAATCAAAACTGAACTGTTAAAGAACCATTGTCATGGGAACAATGCTAGTGCTAATGTTGATTCTTAACCAGCAGTTAAAACTATTTTGCAAAATGGAAATTGTTTTTTCTTCCCCATAAGCTATGCACAAAGAGCTGGTGCAAAATTCAAAATGTTAATTGGACTTAAAGTTCTTCAATGTCAGAATAAACCTCTGAAATATTGTAGTATATTTGCATCATTTTTCTAAAATGACAATTTGTGTCCATGTAATAATATTTGATGGTAGTCATTGTACAATTAATGATTTAATATCCCTTTATATTTTGATTGGTCGCTTATAAGAGGAATCCATTTTGTTTGCATAATTTAAAAATCAGCCATCACAGTATCGTTTGTTAATTTGTTCTGCTATTACTCACCATCTTATAATAAGTGAGTTTATTGTTTGCTAATATTTGTAAATACGCAGAAGTTGTGAATTCTGTTAATTTAAGTTTTGCTACCCTAGCTTTTAGTTGCTTTAATTTTTGCTATTACAGATTTCCCCAACTGTATATTTAATTAACTTACTATTTTAGCATTTTTCGGATAATAGATTTTTCCCAAATTGCCCCTTTATTATATTTTATTATATTTATTTATATTATGTTATTGATCAGTATGATCAACCCTTAAGGTATCACTTCGGGCGACAGGTAAGATAACCTGAGGCTTTAAATGGTCAGACGGTTAAGCTCCTTAGCCTGGGTGATAGTAGGTATTAGGTATAAGGATGAGCATGGTTAGGAAGCGCGGTTTGCATGTAGCTATAATTGTTGTATTTTCTCTAGTCTAAAATGAGCCGAGAATTAGGTGTTTAAAATAGTTTATCACTTCGGTCGGAGGCCATGATTCTGTAAGAAGTTTGGAAATAACTTGTTCTCTGAATACTTGTTAACCTATGGAATGAACATGCTCTTGTTTTCTCAAAAGATAGAAGTACATAATAACTAGTAGTTTCATCGCTTATTTAATATTTCTCAAGATAGAATGCTTGCTGAGTGTTGCACATGTTTCTATCACAAGTCCATCATTCTACAATATTTTGGTTTTAAGCCAAGTATTGTGCTGAAATTTAGTGTGGAATTTTATCTTAGAAGTTGTAAATACATATTCCTTGTCAGATTTATTTTTCTCATTGTATATATTTTACATAATTATCCATTTTTAGCTAGAACCACAAAAAATAAGAGACGGTTTTACAAAGCAATATAAAATACATTGGGTAGGTTGGACTTGAACCAACTACTTTAGCCAAAGCATTTGCAAGCCTAATATTCTTCTTACAACTACGTGTTTTCAATGTACTTCAATCATAGAAATATATGCATAATTTCAACAAAGCTCATTAGCACATAGAAATGTTGAAAATTCCATTGTTTTAACTAGAACAACGTGTTTTTAATGCACTAGTCAGTCTTTCCATAGAGTTTAATTCTAAAAGTTGGTTTCTTCTTTACTGCGTAAGTCGTTTTATATTTTGAAATGTGAAATTCTCTTTTTCTGCAAAACTTATACAGCTAATGAAGTGTAGAATTTATTTAATGTCTTGTTCTATGTATTAAAATCTTCTAGAACATATGCATAAATATATTTTATAGTAATGACTAGTTTTTCAAACACCTTCTTCATGTGGAAGAGTGGAAATCAAAAATCGTTTATGCTTGCAATTAATGCCAATGTCTCTTAGAGGGTACAATGTCTTTAAACTGTACTTGTTATAACATTTGATAGTCTATAATAACACTGCCTTCATGCAGAAGGGTGAGAATTGAAAATCAATTATGTTTGCAATTAATGCTAATGTATGTTACAGACTCCAATGCTTTATAACACATAGCAGGGCTTTCTATTGTGTCAATCATTAAAACAAAATATCCGCTATTATTAACCACATAAAGCCTTGAATGGTAAAATCAATTACAATGCTATATAAGATATATTCAAACCATCACATAAGACAAAAATTTAATAATTACAATGAAATGCAGTTTACATCTGATCATTATATCCAGTAATGTGCTAATAATTCCCTAACACAACCAATACCTGTTTGGATGTCAGCCATTCAGTGCAAAAAAAGAAAAGTTTATGGTAAATTTCAGGCATGGAATTATATATTTAATGAATAAATATTCAAAAATCGCTATCACAACCAACTTTTGTGAAAAAAATGAACTCTACATGAATATTAATTGTATAAATTTTAATGAAAAATTCATTTCTAAACACAGCCATAAATATATGGAATTTAATATAATTTTCAGCATACATTATTCCAATCTAAAAGGTACGTGCATTTAAATTTGTGGCATATTAAAGTAAACTTCCTAAAATACAGATCTTCAGCATAAAAAAAGAGGTTTATTGAACGTCCTGTAGAAAAAGCTATGAAGACAGTAGAGGAGATGCGCCTACAAGCAGAAGACTTCGTCCAACTGTTTTGTTGAACAAACTGTGCCAACGACACAGGCACTATTTGCCATTTGAATTGCAATACTGATTCTTTGCATAAGGAATTCCTGAGAATAAGCCTGCTTGGTGCACGCACGGATACGAGCTGCAAGTGTTTTAAGAAATTCAAAAGATTCAGATCCACAATTGCCTTGAACTTCAAGGGCTATAGGTTGAAAGTCGTAGCCAGCATCAATTAGTTGTCGGTATATATGTATCTTTGTTCGCTCAGCATCTTCTGCAGCCTTAAAAGGAGCATAATGGTTGATTCTACTTGTGGCCAGGCATCGACTGCAGTTACATCCCAAAGAAGAACTCGACCTCGCTTTCACGGAACCCAAGTCATTCCGTCAAGACGTTTGCCGTCTAAACGTGACAAACAAGGTGGTTCTAATTCAGAGGGCACATCGGCAGAATTGTTTGCTTCTTGATCTTGATTTGAGCCAAACATAATAGAAATGCGATGGTTAGCTTTGATTGAGTGTTCCTCATTCTGCCTTTGAATGCTTCCCATCAAATAGTGTTTATCATAATGAAAATCTGCAAGCAAGGAACATACCAGGCTGTTAGAGGCAAGCTGTGAGGAAAGAAATGCTGCGGATGCTACGAGAGCATTCACATATTATCATGGAGTCATAGTCAACAATCTAAATGAAGTGATGGCGGAAATATCTTAGCTGAATTGTTAGCCCTGGCAAGCTGATACTTTGTATTGATTTCAATCTCAAAATCCATGTAAAGCTGGGGCTTCAGTTTAGATTTCAAAATACGTCTACATATAGAAACATTGGTATGCATTTAATCCTCGAATTTAATGTTTTTGCTTTCATTGTTTGCACTAATTTGCGATATTTCATGTGTTTTTAATATTTCTGGTTTCTAACTCTTGCATTTTAATTGAGCACGTCTTAATATTTGTATTTTTAAGCAATATTCGACCTAACACTTGGCATATGGTTGATATTGTAGAGCTCTTACACTTACAAAATATTAGTTTGCAATTTTCTCAAAATTCTCAGCAATCTATCTTTAAAATACCATGCGCCTATATATTTTACATGTGAATAATACACTATTTACAAGTTGATCTCAACATGAAGTTGTGGCTAATTTAACTATTGGAAATCATATCCAGTGATGGGGAATCGAGTGTGTAGCAGTATGTCAACTACAAGGGCGGTGAAGAATATCTTATCTTATCTTAATTGCCTGGAAAAACGTATTCTCATTTCTATGGTAACTACACAATACAAAAGATGTAACAGTCAGCAAATGTGTACATCCCCCAACAATCCATATAAACCAAACAGAAATGCAAAGAGAAGACCACTGCGTAAAACTAATATAGTAGTGTATTAAAGAAGCATGTATATGTATACATCCTCAAAAACGAATTAAATTCATGTAATTTTTTTTATGGATAGGAAACATTGGTGAAAACGAATTAATTACAACGATTGCAGATATTAATCATTAGAAATGTATGGAATTTTTTACAATGGAAAATAGCAACGTATTTGAAAAAATGAAATGTAACCCTTTGCATGGAATGTATAGGCATTAAATTCAAGATGAAATCATAACAAAACTTTGCATACCAATGAAATCAATTTGTTAGATTGCATTTGGCAAGTTTATTCTAAGATTATGCGCTTCGTAGGAAATATACAATAAAAATAAAGTGTTAAAAATAGGGATAACTTAATCATTTAAAAATATGTACTGTATAAACCCTTGTTAAAACAAATTTTTGTTATGAAAAGCTTTATGACCATGATTATGTAGAACAAAGATTTTTATTAATTGCACTACATTATAAACACCTGCTAGTACTGCATTTAATAACACCAACAGTGCCGTAGCTAGCCTAGAAAATTTTGGGCGTGTGCTCCTTGTATAAATGTTTCTTTTTTTAGATACTCGGCTTTCTCAATTTCTACAGCAATTCATTCCATAGACGACTTGAGGAATTAATAAAGTTTGCAATTCATTTTTCTCGAATTTTACATGTTTTCACTAATGTGCATTTCCTATAAGAGTTCTAAAATTACAAAAATTTGTTAAATTGTAGTATATCTTTGACAATTTTGTAAAACATACACAGACATTTATTTGATTTCATAATAGATTTAGGAATTTCTCCTTTTAATTATTTGGAAACTAAATATTGGCAGTATGTACAACACATTAAATACGAAAAATTGATTAAGAACTTCCAAAATCCTCAATGTCTCATTCATGTAAATTTATTAGCATTGTATAAGATCGAAATCTCCCACGCTCGAAATATTAAACCTGTTTGTAATAGGTGAATAATGAGAAATTTATCCTCTAAAAAATTGAAATTACTTAGCCAAGAGAAATAAAGCAACTGAATAAAATTTAGATATTAAAAACAATGGCAGAAGCTATTTCAAAAATTCTAAAAAAATGAATTCAAACAGAAGGGTTCCAAATTTTTTAATGAAGATGATTAAAATAATCATTGTTAAAGTAATTCCTGAATAAAGATAACTTTCTTCACAACAACTTCGGTCTGTGAATAATATTTACATTGTTAAATGTAGTACAAAATATAGTTTCATTTTTTCTTAAATTTCACATGCACAGCTAATGGTTTGCACACATGTTCAATAACGCAAACGTTAACTTCACAGAAATCGGCTGAAATCCGTTTACAGAATTGATTTTATCATCGCAAGATGATTAAGATCCTTGAATAGACAAAAATTTGGTAAAATAGAAATTGATAAGCAGCGACTTGCTTCTTATCCTTTTGAATTCTATTCATTTAATAACTAACAATAATTGCTATATTTGCTACTACAAGCAACCTTGTGAATAAAGAATCTAAATACAATGAATTTTATTCAAGTTCTAAAATTAAATCTTCATCAGAAACAGGCTGTCCTTCGGTAATGTGTATCTTTTTAACTTTTCCATCGGCCTAAGCAATAAATCATAAATAATATTTAGATCATTAGTTCCAAAACCAAAGAATTTCAAAGAACATTATTAAAACTGAATGTATGCCAAATGTAATCCTCAAAAACGAACAAATAGGCCGTTATGAAAACGTAATGAAATAGCTTAGTCAATTTTAAGTTAAACGTAGACATCAGTCTGCCCTATGTAGAAACGTAACTTCATGCTAAACAACTTTTTGAAAAGGTAACTTACCAGTAAACCTATAGTGGGTCAGAAACTCTCTGATGAGTTCTATTGAAATTCGCCCTTAAAAGGAGATTACATTTTAACGAAAATAAATTTGAAATTTTTGAAAATTGCACACCAAATTGATTATTATATCAAAAATTTAGATTTATCAATTTTATCTTGTTAGCTGCATCCATTTGTTATTTGAACCGTAATTAACTGCATCATTAGCTTACACATACATGAACACAAGAATCCATTTTACAGAAGGTAATAAAAACAATCTTAGACTTAAAGTAAAAAATAAGAAGTAGCTTTTTCTGTAGTGCAGTAGCCAATTTCTCTAGCTGAGCGCAATCCAACTCAGCATTAGACACTTGGTTATGATTTACAAATGTCCAGTAAAGAATACACTTTATGCGTCCCATTGGACACAGCATAACCTCCATCAGGTGCATTTCAAACTTTGCTTGAACTGCTTCAGGAAAAACTTTGTTGATGCAGCTTCATTTTCTTTTAAAATTCAAATAAAAACACAACTTAGCGACTATATTGTTCTAATTGAACACAGAGGCACGACATGAAGCAATTTCAGATTACACTTGCCTGCTTTGCAGTCACATGCGAAGTCAAAGGATGGACACTCATTTGTTAACTAGAGACGTCCATTTCATTAAGGAATTAATAGTTAAGCTGAAGTGGTCATCATATTATAACTATAAATACTCTTCGACATGTTATATTAAGAAAATTTAAGATTTATAACAACTGGCCAAAAGTGTGACACATCATCATCATCATCATCATCATCAACAACAACATCATCATCATCATCATCATCATCATCATCATCATATCATCATCATCATCATCAAACTTTCTGCGATAATCTTCATCACTGATATTATTAGGAATAAAAATCAGGAGATCTTGTGACAATCATTACACCTTGAAGGAAGTCTCAAACAGTGAGACGTTGTGTATATGACTGACACGAATATAATTAACATTTACGTTTATGGTGAAAACTGATTCATCACCAATTATGTCTTCTAAAAAATCAAACCTTTTTGCAAAAGCTACTGAAAGAAGAGCTGTTTGATTTCTTAGTAAATATTCATGTCATCTTACACCTGATGCAGATAATAGTGAAATTCAAGCAGGCTAGCCAAATGAAAGCGGCTGTTGTCAAATCAAGTCGAAGCCTTTGTGTAGTGATTTTAACTGGAGTTTCTTGATTAAGAATGACCGGCTTCGTTGTTCAAATTTCGATTTGGCCTTTCTGCTCTACAACTTGCTTAAATTATTAAAAATGGAAGCTCAAGATGGACTCCAAAAATTGCCAAATTATATGGAAAACGTCAAGCTTCTGGTATCAAAGTATTCTTTAATCATGAATGCACGAAACATTGGGCAAATGTGTAAGTCCTTTAATGTATCTACGCATTGAGATGATTGCCACAACATACATAAATCAAACGGTGGGCAATCAATAGAGTCATTCTTTTTAGACAGCAAACAAAATAAAATGAAATTTTACAGCACAAATTAGTATTTTTAATAAATATTTAATTAGGTGTTTCACAGAGTACACTTCTTTGATAGAATTATTAATTATATGAACAAGTGAAATACGTTTACATGTAAACTTTTTTTAAAGTAGACAGACTTGGAATGCAGTTCAATAGAATGAAAGCGTTCAGGAATCATTGATTTTTATTGGTGTTACGAAACTCGTAGACAATTCAATATCACAATTCAGAAATACAAGTTAACTATGATAATGAATAGATTTATAAATTTACGAACCTGAATAGTCAAACTATTTTGCATTTTCATTGCTTCCAGCACACACACTTCTTGCCCTGAGTAAACCTGATCTCCCTCTTTCACTGCCACACTTATCAGCATGCCCGACATCGGTGCAATCAATTGACGACTAACATCCTTTTTGGGCTTTTCAGGTAAACGGGCTTTCAACACGGCTGCAGTCTCACCATACACTTCAATGGGAAATGTGGTGCCCAAGAAAGTGATATCCATCGAATTTAAATTCGTTTGGCGAGACAATTGCACTGTGTATGATGAATCGTCGAGGTGCGCTTGGATTATTGGCTGGTGGCCTTCAAGAGAGCACTGAACCTGTGTGCCATCAATATTCAGCACAAACTTATTATTAGACGAAGACACAAGACTAATGTTGTGACTATTACCTTGAACTTGTAAAGACAATGTTTCGACATTGCCATGAGCGTAGGAAGTCTCTGTAAGACGAAGCAAGGATTTAAAATGAAGACAAGCAGCGATTGCCGATAGATGGCGTGACTCAACACTATTTAATTGATGACCTTTGAACCCATCAGGGAATGTTTCATAAAGGTATTTCGTTGTTATGTCTCCGTTCCTAAACAATTATTCTAAATAAGTTTCTACACTAGAATATACTTAAAATATTGGTACAATAGTTTCAAATTTTTGTGTTGGATTTTAGCATGAAATGGGAAACACTTACAATTTACAATTAATATTAGAAAGTTAAATAGGTGCTCTACTTACACATTAATATATTTGCTAGCAAATGACAATGCCTCAAGCTGTGTCAAGAAAAGCCTAAATCATTAAATTTCCATAATCTATTTTTTACTCAGACAGAATGACAGTGTGTGGAAATCAACAGCAGCAGAACGTTTAAAATTTTTGTAATGGAGGGAAGTGACATTAATTGCATTGTTTCAAAAAATTTCAAATCTGGGGAAAAGGAAATCTTTAATTTCGTTTTCCAGCTTTCCTCAAAAAAGCGAGGGAACGCCGCTCTTCCCAAATGTACCTTTGAATAGCAATGCAGACAAAGTGATATTGCCAACCAATTCTCGATTAAGTCAAACAATGATACTATATTCCCAATTCTAATAAAGCTGTTTACTTTGATGTCAAATTCAATGATAACTTGAACTTCACAGATTTTCTCAATGATAAAATCCGCAAACTTCGTAGGTTCAACTCTCGAATTCCTCTAATAAGTACTTTCTTGACAAAATACACTCGTGCACATTTATATGGCATAATTAGTTATGAAAGGCAATTAACTGTTGGCAAATATGTTGTCAAATGGCAAAAAAATTGAATCTGTATCAAATTGGGCAATTGGTAAAATTGCCAATGCTCCCAGGTTTTCACATGTTTCGCAGTACTACAGTGAATTTCAAATAATGAAACCACTAAAATATGTTTCTTTGCTGTACTTCCTCAACGTTCTTCTAGGTAATAAAATAGCATTTGCTAATGAAATCAATTATCATTTAAAATTTAATAATCGCATTAAAAAGTTCACTAAAATCAACATATCAACATTATATAAAATAGCTATGCTGCAAACTCTTTTTTGCGAAAGTTGCTGACATTTTTAATGAAATACCATTAAATTTGCGATCTTTTGAAATTTCCAAGAAAGCACTACATGTTTATTTTGTTCAAAATCAAGGAGTAACGAAACATTCAGCGAATTTTAAAGTACCTTAGATGGTAAATAAACACGGTGCTTACGACATTTGTACTATATTATAGTTTATAGATGATAAATAAATCCTTTTAAAAGGTAGAAGTCTTGATGAGCACATAAAACTTTGATTATAAACATGGCATTAAAAACAGTTCAACAAATCGAAAAATAGGTCTTTGTAAATATAATTGATGAAAATGAAATGTTTCACTCGATCTAACACTTGGTCACATTTACGGGTATTTTCATTTATAAATTTTAAATACTTTCTCTAGTGCACAAACTACCAAGGTAGGTTTAGGTTGTAAAATAATTCAGTGGTTATAATGACGCATACGCCGGTGTCATTGCAGAACCAGTGGAGCAGAAAAAGAGAATCTGTAACCGAAACTGAATAATAGCAATTAGAAATAATTTCATTGAGTGTATTCAAAACTTAGTCACATGCAGGATTCATATAACTTTCACTTTACACATACAAATTATGATTGGGGGAACATATTTATTTTAGATAATAAATCATACCGAAACTCTCATAATTCAAGACTTAATGACAGATTCTTTTTGTATTTCATAATTAACAAGATGTAATCATTTTCCAGTGTGGTGCACGAGTGTAGAATACAATAGTAAACAGCTCAAGATACAAAAATAGAAAATAAAAAGTGTATCCATTTCTATGAAAAATTTCAAATTCTAAGACTTAAACTCGAAAAGTTAAAATTCAATTTGCGAACTTATTTCAAAAGACTAATTTATTGAACATAGAATTTCAGAAGCATGTTTACTCTGTAGGTATTTTGTGAACATACGGAAAAATATATGAATTTTAACGGCTAAAATTTTAAATACTTGAATTTTTCTTCATTGATGCACGTGCGTAACAATGGAATGTTATGAGTGATGCCTCTGATTACGTAGTGATCAAGTGCTGACGTCATGTTGTCAATGGCCGTTTGTCGACTATTGCCGTAGGTGACAAGTTTGCAGATCATAGGATCGTAGTGCACACCAATTTCACTCCCCTCATCGACGCCACTGTCACATCTAAAGTCAAAACAATTAAAATGGAAACATTTTGAAAGCAATCCATTTCTCGTATACTTGCAGGTTTTGACCAGACACAAATTAAAAAAAAGTTTTACATTTTCAATTTTTTAGCTGACAGGTATCTTGCTTCTGTTTCAAAACCCATCTTTTGCTAAATAGCTATGAATACGATTATTTATTCCAAAATATGTTGGCATTGTGTGGATATCAGCATTTGACTACATTTTTTATAACATTCTACTGTAGAAACCTTACCTTCATAAGCATCTCATCTGTAATATATAAATGCGTCAATAATTTCTAAATTCATAAATTCTGAAATCGAAGTAGTTTTGATTTACTAGCGAAAAATAGGTTTTCATCAAACATGCTGCTAGGATTCCGATAACTAGTGTTGGAACCGTGTCTTGATTTTTCAGGGTGAGCACGGTACAAAAGGACACAGTAGGGCAAGAACACGGCCCCAAAATCTATATTTTTTCGTTCAATGATAGGGCATCTTAGATTAAACCTCTATGAAGAAAAAGCTTTTCGCGACAAATAATGATTATTAACAAATTGTTGAAGAACCAAAACAATCGATTTTAATATGCAAATTAATAGATTTAGAAAATAACATAAAAAAATATATTTGATATGTATTTTAGTGTGGCACGCGCACGAAATTTTCTGTAAAAATGGGTAGGGGCAAGACACGGTTTCAACACTGTCGATAACTTATAGAGTTTCACGCAGTAAATATATTTGAGAGTTCTATATTACATATAAATATAAGTTGGATTATGGACTAATGAATGTATGATCTGCTGAAAAATGGAGAATGTGAATCATTGGCACAATTAGTTTTAACAATTTATTTTAAACTTTTAAAATTTTTTCACTATCCAACGAGAGAAGAATTTGGAAACAAACCTTTCCTATAAAAATTTCCAAAAACTAAGCTGGAAAAGCATACCTGACATTTAGAGTTTCAGGTTCTACATAGGTGTGCAGCCTTCCTGTGGATGGCGTGCCAAAATGCTTTGTAGCATCTTCAGCATAAATACGACATTCCAACGCGGAGCCACGTAGTGCTAGATCAGATTGGGTAAAACTCAATGGATAACCACGTGCAATTCGAAGCATTTGGTGCACAATGTCTACACCGGTAATACATTCTGTAATAGGATGCTCAACCTAAACAAAAAATTCAGTCACAAATTACATTTCAAAAACAAGTATTGTAAAATTTGGACATTTCGATACATGTTAAATTTTGCTGAATTTATCTACAATTACGTTTATCGCGGTGTTGTACGAAGAAGACGTAAACATTTACATCATGAAAAAAAGAACCAAACCGACCAAAACGGCATGGCGAAATGTTCACCCTCTGTTATGATTTGTGGACAATTTCACATAAACAAAGGTCTGCCGCGAACGATTGCATTCCAAATGGAACGAGTACTTCAACAACATTGTGTACGCCAAATACAGAAAACTGAATGGAACTGGTTTTAGACGATTTCATCCAAGATATTCCGCGGTATGTGAACAGTGCTGACTTGTCGCCGAGGAATATATAGAGAAGAAAAACTCAGGATTTGAGGGCGCTGAAAGAGCTTTTAAATTGCTCTGTGCCATTTGATTAATCATATGAATTCCCTACACACGAATGTATAACTTTCATATTACACAAATTAGTTTTAAACCATTGTTTTGTCTGTGAGGAAATTGAAATTAAAAATTATTATTTTGAGCCATTGTTTTTATGAATAACCGACTTCACTATTTGACATAAGGACAAATCATATAAATTTGGAATTTAATTACCAACACATGTGGATTCAATTGCAAACATTCTTTTCCTGCAAACAATCTCAGATGTTCGTTCCATGCCCATGTGAATTTATTTAATCTTATTTCATTTAATTAGAACCAAATTCTGTTAAGATGATGAAAAGTGGTGCACTGACAAGTTAATGTCGTAAAATCGAAATATCAAATCAATTTCTTGAACATATTCATCTATGCAAAGACAGAATTTAATTTAAGCTTATTTTGATAAAAATGCGTTTAATATAAAATAGACGTAGCTTGGGGAAATCTTTTATAATATTTTCTCATATATGATTTTAAACATTTCTAGCATTTCGCAGAATCGCTGACGAGTGCAGCTATAACCTTAAACATTTCTCTAAGGAAAGCTCCGCAGTAATTAAAACTGCAAACTATGCATTTGACCTTTATTAAATCGAAAATTGAAGGAATTATTCTACACGTTACATCAAAATAATTTATACAATGGCATCTAACACACAATACAACAAGGTTTTTATGCTTTCTTATCAATTGGTTCAAATATATTGCATAAAACAGCATGGAATTTGGATAAATTGCAGAAAATCACAACTTCATACTTTTTAAAATCAATGCTAGGTAACATTAAAGTTGTAAGAAAATGCTAGGAAAAAAATATGAATGAACTTTCACAAACTGATTTCGCAATTAATTAGCACTTTACAAGTTCTCTTTTATAGATGCAGAGGTACTCAACTTCAAGCTTTCTAAAGTATATTTCAAGAATAGCATGCACGTCATATCCAAATATTGTGAAACCTAAAGTCATCAATAAAGGCAACTTTGTTGGAAGTTAGATTCCATGCATATTGTAGAAGATCTTATTTATCAATAAACTAAAAAAATAATGGTAACAACCACTTTTAATGGTGGTTTAGGTTCTTTTTGTAACATTTTTCATGGGACTGACCCGCAGCCGGAACCAAAATTGATAATTGGTAGTATGAAAAATGTGAAACGATAAAGCAATATTTTCCAGTGTTTACTTAGTGTCTCATTCGAAAATTTCCATCTCACCTAGTTAAAAATTATGTGTTTTTTCAAGTAAAAAAATCGATTGCAACTTATTCGATTTATCTAATGCAATGTCAATAATTTTAATTTGAACTATAAAAATGCATAAATTTGCAACATGCACACTAAGAAATTAAACTGTAACTAAGAGTTTGTGACAAAGGGTTAAGGAAACATTTGTTAGTTTCAAAAGAAAAAAAAATTGAAAAACATAAAACAACGTCACTGTTTGTACATTTTAACCCTATTCTTCACAATGGGGGTAAATTTACCTCCATGTGAATTTTTACTAATAACTTTTTTAATTCACATTTGAACGGTTGGCTGAAGGACTTTTCAATGCATTATATTTCGTTGCTATAATCTAAAAAACCTCCTACTCTTTTAAATGAATATACTAGAATTCAAATCCATCTTGGTGATTACGCTATCAATGCAATATTTGATGTTTTACCAAGACCCAATTTTCAATTGAACTATTGTTTGGTTAGTAGCAAATAATGGTGCAGCTCACAGTTGTTACCTACTTAGAGTTTCTCTCATCAATTAGATTTTACACTTGAATGGTTTATAGAATTTCATGTCCATTCAGTTGAATTTAATTTTAAAAAAATAGACTAACGCATTTCTTTTACAGGGCGTGATTGCCTTTGATACTTCAATTGAGGTTTTCAATGTTGACTTCTCAAATTTTTTAACAATGACACTATAAGGAAATAAAATAAAATATTTTGTTACGTTTGATATTCCTATTTTTCAAGTCTTGTTTTAATTGCATCTATGTGCATCACGAATTTTATTACTTTTTTCTAGTTTTACAGTTGCTTCTGTTTTTATAATTGTGTATACTAAACGGATGTTGATTCTTCAAAATTCATATTGTTTAAAACGAGATATAATAAGTATATCAAGTTGGGCAATTGGGCAAACGAATAAAGCTATTTAAGAGAAGTTATGAATGTTATGTCGTATATTATTTTAGTTTCTTATATTGGCAATGGAACATGAAATCCTACTTTGTAAACCTGATGACACATGATTAGCATCATTTCCTTTACACATCTGTGTTCATTGAAACTTGGCAAAAATATTTTTTAGTAACCAATCACGAATAGTTACGATTCATATATCCACAAGAATGTTTTCATTAATTTTGTACATTTTATGTCTGTTTTGTTTTATTGTATTTATAGTGCATTTAGCTCATTAATATCAGTTGTTGTTGAAGTATAAATTCATGCCATTCTTGTACAAAAAAGGTTTTACATTTTAGTTTTCTATATAAAATGATATCGTTATTTAATGATAAATATTTCCTGGTGTCTATCAGGGTAAATAGAATAAAAAATTGTATCATTACAAAAATGGACAACTTAAGGGATATAAGGCCAGCTTAAAAAAAAGTTGTAGATTATGTGCAACATTTTCTCTGTGGGCATCCTAATGGACTGCATTTTCAGCCTACACCGTTGCAGTAAGCAACCTTTTGGATACGTTACTTTCCATCAAACAGATTTTTACCAACATTATGACGGGGAGCTGTGGTGACGCATACCTAATTCACTGCGCTTTCAGATCATCAGCGTAATGCATGTGCCAAACTACTCAAACATTCTTGCAATGTAGAGGATAAACATTATTTGTCAAGAAAAATAAAGACGAAGCAATTGTGGAAACGCATTCTGACATTTAAGAATATTTCAGGGCAATATGTCAAAACTGAAAAAAAACTTGATCCGTCTTCTAACAATTGATTAAAATGAATAAATTAGATTAATTGTTATTATCATTACGAATTATTCTTTAAATCCCGAATTGACTGATGTAAACTTTCTAAAACAGCTGAATCAATTTTATCAGGATATTTCTGAAAAAAAATTCATTAATATTACGAAACAATTTTAAACTGAATTAAAAAGATTTTAAGAAAAATTTAATTTGCATCTTATCTCAATCCATATAGATGCAAGAAATCAGGTTTCATTTCAAGATCATTTCTATTTTAGATTTTTAATTGTATCGCTGGATAATTTAATTTTTTCTTCAAGTGAAGCAGCTGATATTTCTGAAAAAAATTTCATTAATATTACTACACATTTTTAAACTGAATTAAAAAGATTTTAAGAAAAATTTAATTTGCATAATCTCAATCCATATAGATGCAAAAAATCAGGTTTCATTTCAAGATCATTTCTATTTTAGATTTTTAATTGTATCGCTGGATAATTTAATTTTTTCTTCAAGTGAGGCAGTTGATATTTTTGAAAAAAATTTCATTAATATTACTAAACATTTTTAAACTGAATTAAAAAGATTTTAAGAAAAATTTAATTTGCATCTTATATTAATCCATATAGATGCAAGAAATCAGGTTTCATTTCAAGATCATTTCTATTTTAGATTTTTAATTGTATCGCTGGATAATTTAATTTTTTCTTCAAGTGAGGCAGCTGATATTTTTGCAAAAAAAATTGATTAATATTACTAAAGATCTTTAAACGGAACAGGACACAGAAGAAGTGCAATAATAAATATCAAATTAATCGAATTCCACAGGCAGAAATAATAGTGACAAATGTCATTCGCAAAAATAATTACCCACCCGAAATTGTGTCAATTTTCGTTAACAAACATAGAAGCCCGTCTAGGTAAAGCAGGTATTTATGCATTTTATTAACTTTTTTAAACCCGCAAAAATACAGATTTGTTTTAAGACCGAAATTTGCTGCGAAGCCTCCAACTCAATATTACAAAAAATGCATAATTGAACGAATATAAGGCTAGCTTTAAAAAAAACTACGGGAACTACAGAAGAAAGTTGTAAATTACCGACAGCATTTCTCTTTGTCCATTGTAATGGATTGCATTACCTGCAGCAATTTGGCAGCGATATTTTCCGTCAAATAGATTTTTGCCTACATTATGGTGGGGAGCTGTGGTAACACATACTACGCTAAGTGCAGTTTCAGATCATCAGCGTAATGCATTATTATTTATTATTATTATTTAATAGCTTTATTTAACTCTGTATGCACATACATGAATATATACATATATATACAATATTTACAAATGACATATATATATATACAAACATGAATTACACAAGTTTGTTAAAATTAAAAAAAACTTCAACAATTGATTAAAATGAATAAATTAGATTAATTGTTATTATCATTACGAATTATTCTTTAAATCCCGAATTGACTGATGTAAACTTTCTAAAACAGCTGAA